>CATKHJ010669791.1:0-11455 GCA_949750685.1 Vernicia montana | reverse complement strand
TTACTTATAATTAGAGGCTTATTTCTTTATCAGTGTTGGGAAATCTGAATTTATTCAATCCAATTACCTCTAAATCACAATTATGCAAGAATAACAAAAGAAATAATGGAAGAATGATAACACAAGAAATTTACGTGGAAACTCCCAAAAGGAGAAAAAACCACGGTGTTGTCAAAGACAACCAGAGAAAAATATTCACTATGTGAAAATTGTTACAACCACATATACTCACAATATTTTTTCTCACACCCAAAAATCCCAAATACACCCAAGAGAATTTTTCTCAAACTTTCTAAACTCTCTAAATATAAGGAATTTTACTTCTTCTTGTGCTATATTTTAGCCTTCCTCTCAATGCCTTTTATAGGCATATCCATCAACCAATTTAGTCCAAATTGGTTGACCTAATTGCCACTTAATTTTCACCAATCAATTTAGTCCAAATTGGTTGCCACCAACCAATTTAATTAGGTCACCAACCAATTTAGTCCAAATTGGTTGCCACCAATTAATCTAATTAGGCTACCAACCAATTTAGTCAAAATTGGTTGCCACCAATTAATCTAATTAGGCTACCAACCAATTTAGTCCAAATTAGTTGCCACCAACCAATCTAATTAGGCCACCAATTTTTGACTCCTTTTATTTTTAATCATTTATTCCTAACAACTTTTGTGCAGCAGGAAGATAGTTAGAGAGGTCAACCCATTTGGCTATATGCTGAAAAATCTGTTTTCATTTATCAGCAACTTTGGCAGCCCATATCACCTGCTTTCTAATATACTGAACTCTGCTCTACAAGACAAATAGTACTGCAAATGTACAAAAATGATAATAAGGAAAAGGTAACAATATTCTTGAGACTAATATAAGATTTGTAGCAGAATATTATACAAGAAAATGAGAACAAGCAAAAGACAACAGCAAAAAAAGTTTATCGGCTGCTGCGCTGAATTCTTCTTCTTGCATCTGATAATATATCAATTGTCCTATCCACAAAAGTAAAGTATGCATCACCCCAAGATCTTCTGGTAGCAAAAATAAGATAAGGAAGCAATAAACCTGCTGCAAGTCCCAACCCAATGCTCAAGTCAAACCACTTATCAACATAGGCATTACTATTTTCAGCTCTGGCTTTCTCTCTGCTGTCTGAACTATCACTGCTGCTGCCATTGTTTGAATCATCAGGTAGACACTTTAGAAGGGGTTCACCACATAGACCAATGTTCCCAGAAAAAGATGATGCACTAAAAGTTGTCATTTGACCTCCATAAGGAATTATTCCTGACAAGTTATTGTTCGACAAATTCAAATATGCTAAAAATGTCATTGAAGACATGCTTGAGGGAATTAGACCTGAAAGTATATTACTTGAGAGATCAAGAGATAACAACTGATGCAATTTTGAAAATTTCTTGGGAATTTTCCCTTTGATGTGGTTTCTTGACAAGTTCAAAAACTCCAAACTTATCAAGTTTGTTATTTCTTCAGGAATCTCTCCATATAAATAGTTCCTAGAAAGATCTATGCAAGTTAAAAGGGAAAGAGTCTTGGTATATTCACGATACTGGCCATGTATATTCACAACTAAGTTTTCTTGGAAGTAATGTGTTGTATACGATCCAGAAAACAGGTAATGGCCATTAAAGAAATAATGGTTTACATTCTGCTCTTTAGCCATGGCTTTAACGCTACCAAAGCTAGCAGGAATGGTACTATTCAATTCATTTTCTGCCAGGTCCAAGACTTGCAAGGAACTCAAATTTGAAAGTGCTGAAGGAAGTTCTCCATAAAAGGCGTTTGACCTCAAGCTAAGTATTCTAAGATGTGGGAAAGCTTCTCCGATCCAAGACTGAATGTTTCCTTTCAATCTATTGTTTCCCAGGTCTAGAGTTTCCAGACTCGACAAATTCTGAAGCGTTGATGGGATTTCTCCTGAGAATCTGTTGTTGCTCAAATGAAGTGTTTGTAGCAAATTTAGCTGCCCTAGAGATCTTGGAATCTCACCTGAAAAAAAATTTTCCTGAAAGTCTAAAACAGTGAGGGAAGAACAATTCCCTATGCTTGGAGGAATGCTTCCTGTCAGGCAATTCCTCGAAAGATCAATAATTTCAAGTGACGACATTTCTCCAATTGAGGCAGGGACTGCACCAGTAAGTTGGTTTTTGGAAAGAGAAAAGAAAACCAAGTTAAGCATGATTTTACCAATATTTTCTGGTAGAAGACCCGAGAAATGGTTATTGGAAAGATCTAGGAGCAAGACTTCAACATTTGGAAGAGAAATGGGGCCATAGAAGTGGTTGAAGCTCATATCAACAATTGCATTGGGAGCTATACTAAATGGATTTGGTAAATGACCCTCCAAAAAATTGAAAGAAACATTTAATAAAAGCATGTTGCTGACATTTCCCAAAACCAATCTGGAATAGAACCTGAAATACTAGCATTTGAGAAATCTACCAAGAAGATCTCCCTTTGAGAAATAAGCCAAGAAGGAAATGAAGCACCTAGATGAGATGAACCCATACCTAGTTGCTTGATCTGGAATCGAGGGACCCAATCAGAACTGACATTCAGAATGAATGAATTTGATGATAGGGTCAAGTATTTCAATTTACGTAGCTTCAAAAAATGTACTTCTGAGACGATGCCTGTCATTTCATTGCCAGAAACATCAAGGACCAACAACTCAGGAAGCTGTTCTAAACTATCTGGTAGATGACCGTTGAGTTTGTTTCCTCTAAGTATGAGTTCAGATAAATGCTTCAAGTTTCCAAAAGAGTGTGGGATGGGACCTTGAAGAGAGTTATAACCCAAATCGAGTATAACAAGATTTTTAAGCTGGCCTATCCAATTTGGCAACTTACCGACTAATTGGTTGCCATTGGACTCAAAGTGCTGTAAATTAGACAGAGGACTTCTAGAAGGGCAGTTCTTTGTTGCTTGGAGAAATTTTGGTAAACTTCCTGTCAGGTTATTAAGTGACAAGGCAATGTGTTTTAAGTTACAAAGCATACCTATGGAGCTTGGAATCTGACCCTTGATGCCATTGTTGGGGGCAATTTACTAATATATGCTGTTATAAAAAAATAATTACCTAAATATGCTGGTTTTAAAAATACTTTCAAGAATATGCCAGTTTTCGGTCAAAGGAGTTAGAATCCAGTTGTTAAACAACCGGAATTTACTTTCTTTGAATCTGGTACTTTGACATCCGGATTGAAGTGCCTCATAAGCACAAATTCGGATGTCAAACTACCGTGATAAGGGACAAAATATACCGAACTGGGTAGTAAAGTAAGTTGGGCCCAGCTCAATATAATATATTTACAAGCCTATTGATTAAAGTCAAATAAAGAGCCATTCAGTTTGTATCCAAGCAGGAAAAGGATCAGAACGATGCAGTAAGCCATTTTATATCCGAACTGGTCAAGGAAATCCATATTCAACTCTTGTAAGGATCTATCTCCTATAAATACCTCAAAATTTAACTGACAAAAGGTACATGCATACTTGCTAACACAAACAATACTTAAACATTATTGAGCCAATTCACTAACTTGACCGTCGGAGTGGTTTTACTAGGCACCCCACCTAGCCCATTTAATTTTTATTTCTTCTTACAGGTCGCACTAGCTCAGAACGAATTTGAGCAAATGTGAACTATTCTAAACGATCTCACCTCGGTTGGAATTAGCTTCATCAGATATGATGCAAAATAGCATAAGTATTTAAGGCTTATTTTACATAGTTTATGCATTGCATATATTATTTTTACTTATTATTTCTAGAAATTGGTATGTTTGATCTTGTTTTTTAGTTTTATAGGTTTCTTTAAGAAGGATTGGGTGTAAGGAATTAAGATAAGGCACTTAAACAAGCAAAAGGGCAACCAAAAGCAAAGGAAGAAGAAATGAGTTCTGTCACGAGTCGTGACAATGGTGCCGACTTGTGACAGAAGAAAATGGTCACCAGTCGTGCCATTCTGTGCCGACTCGTGACAGAACATATTGGTGCCGAGTCTTGCCTTCTGTTACGAGTAGTTACTGCACCTCTTCAACATACCTTTTCATAATTACATCTCTTTGGAAGAGGCATGACTTGGGACACTTAGGAATCTATAAATACTTGAAATTAACTATGTTTTGAGGGGATAAATCTAGTTTTTGTTTGAAATACTTATTGTCATTCTTGTTGTTATTTAGTTTTTGACACTATGTATTTTGGCTAAATTCTACTTATTAGAATTGCAATGATGAATTAATTTCATTAAATACATTCTTAATATGCATGAGTGATTTAATTTTAATTGAGTCTTACATTATGTTATGTATGCTTGATCACCATATATAACTTATTAATCATTTTGTTTACAATGAGAATTGGGGCATTTTGGTGGAAATACAATTGAAATTACTCAAATGATAGGAAAGTACTTGGAGACAAGCAATCCACTTTGAGGGGTTAAAGAATTGGCATGGAACTTAATGATTTTAGTTTATCTCTATAATGACATGAGAATGCTTATAGACTCTAAATTAAAATACTCTTAATTGACAATGAGAGTTGGTTTTAAGAATTATTGGTCATATTCTCCAATCATTGCATGTGTTTATATGTTGTTAACTTCTATAGTTCAAGATTAATTCTGAGTTGTAATTCTAATTTGTTGTTTGCTATTATTAATTAAAGTAATAATAAATATATAAGTATTTTAGAATAAATTAACATTTTCTTTGATTTTTGTTTGCCTATCCATCTTAGTATTTACCCGGTTAATATAAATTTCTCCAAATTCCCTAGAGTTCGACACCCTACTCACTCTATACTTAGTCTTAGGGACTAGGGTATTAAACTTGACTCACATCACCTTACAACAGCTCCATTATTAGCATAACCGGAGGGCACTGGAGGTTTTCCCATATACTGTGATACTTCTAGAGTGGGGTTAGGATGCGTACTTATGCAAAAAGGAAAAGTAATTGCATACGCATCGAGGCAGTTAATGAGACATGAGATGAATTATCCTACTCATGACTTGAAAATGACAACAGTCATCTTTGCACTTAAGATTTGGAGACATTGTTTGTATGGGGAGAAATGTGAGATTTTCAAAGATCACAAAAGTCTCCAGTATCTTTTACAGCAGAAGGAGCTAACTTAAGGCAAAGAATATGGGTAGAATTATTAAAAGATTATGACTGTAAGATTTTGTATCACCTAGGAAAAGCTAACGTGGTAGCAGATGCCTTAAGTAGAAAGTCAATGGGGAGCCTATCACATATTACTATAGCAAAGAGACCACAGATAAAGGATTTGAAAAAGTTAATCAGTCAAGGGTTGGAGTTAGAGATCTCACTAGTGCAAGATTGCTTGCACAGTTTCATGTGAAATCTGTCTTTAGAGAAGAAGTTAAGAACTCACAGAACCAAGATCCACACTTTTGAGTTTGATTGAAAAGATGACTGGGTAGATGGTAGAGTTTAAAATTGAAAATAGAGTCTTGATGTATGGAGACCGACTATGCGTACCGAATGTGAATGGGCTATGGGAGAAAATTTTGAGAGAGACACATTATGCTCCCTATAATGTACACCTTAGTGCCATGAAAATGTACCATGATCTTAAAAGTGTTTACTGGTGGCCAAGCATGAAGAAAGAGGTAGAAAATTTTGTGGCTTCATGCCTTACATGTCAGCAAGTGAAGTTTGAACACCAAAAGCCATTAGGATTGCTACAAGAGATCGAATTGCCCGAATAGAAATGGGAACGAATAATTATGGATTTTGTAGTGGGATTACCAAGAACCTCCAGGGGATATGATTCAGTATGGGTAATTATTGATCGGTTAACAAATATTGCCCATTTTTTGAAGGTAAAGACTACATATACGGTAGCTCAATATTCCCAAGTGTATATAGATGAGATAGTTAGCCTCCACGACATGCCAATATCTATTATTTAAGATAGCGGTCCTCAATTCTCTTCTCGATTCTGGTAAAAACTTCAAGAGGCTTTAGGAACTCAACTGAACTTCAATACCGCTTTCCATCCATAAACTGATGGTTAATCAGAATGTACCATTTAGACATTGGAAGATATGCTAAGAATGTGTGTCATAGATTTCAGAGGCAACTGGGATCGATATCTTCCCTTAATAGAGTTCGCCTATAACAATAACTACCAGTCCACTATTGGAATGGCACCATATGAAGCTTTATATAGGAGGAAGTGTAGATCACCCGTATGCTGGATGGAAGTGGGGGAAAAACACATAGAGGCACCTGACCTAATTCGGGAGACAATGGAAAAAGTGCCTATCATCAAAGAAAGATTGAAAACTGCATTTAGCAGACAAAAGAGCTATGCTAATCAAAAAAGAAAAGATATAAGCTTTACAGTTGGTGATCATGTTTTTCTAAAAGTATCTCCAATAAAAAGAGTTATGAGATTTGGAAAGGAAGGGAAACTCGCACCAAGATATGTCGGACCTTTCGAAATTTTGGACCGAGAGGGCAATGTATAATATCGATTGGCTCTACCACCCAGTATGACCCATGTACACCCAGTGTTTCACGTATATATGCTACACTAGTACATTCTATATCCTTCACATGTGCTACCATCGCAAGAAGTCGAGGTGGATCAAGATTTAATTTATGAAGAAACACCAATTATGATTATGGATTGGGACATCAGAACCATGCGGAACAAGGAAATAATTATGGTTAAGGTACTATGGCGAAATCATACAATGGAGGAGTGCACATGAGAAAGTGAAGAGGAGATGCAACGACGATATCCCTAAATTTTCCAAGAATGAAGGTACGTTATAAATTATAAAATTTGGGATAAATTTTCTTTAAGGGGGGGATAGAGTGTAACACCTCAGGATTTTTCTGACCAATAGAAACCTAGAAAATAGGAAATTAGGAATCCAAGAATTTATATGGAGCCCAATTAAGGGAATCAGGTTAGTGTGTGCGATATCAGTGGAATAGCAAATTTGGTATTTTTCTAACATTTTAATTTCAATAAAACTACTAGGGAAATGATTAAAAATAATCTTAGAATTCTAAATTAGAGACTAAAAATAATTTTAGATTAAAACTAGAAAGTGTAGTAAAACTTTAAGTAAAAATGGGCAAAATTATAATTTTCTTTTAAAAGGTAATTATTACATTTTGACTAAGTAAAAATAAAAAGAAAAAATTGGCAAAAAAAAAATAAAAAGAAAAAAATATGTGGAGGGCCGGCCATGGGAAGCAATGGATGGTGGAAAATTTGTCCAAAATGGCAAGAGAATTAAATAAATGAAAAAGAAAAAAAAATATACATATAAGAAGCTAAATGGGAAGATAAACATTCATCTTCTCATTTCTTAAAATTTTACTAAGGAAAAGAAAGAGAAAGGAAGAGAGAGTAAGAGTAAAACAAAAAGAAGAAGAAGAAGGAGAAGAAGGGAACATCTAAGGTAAGAATATGAATTAATTTAGTTCTTTCCATATATATATACATGTATGTTGTGTGCTGATGTTGATTATGATATTGTGTTGATTGTGTGGTTATGTTGAATGAATTGGGGGAGTAGAAATGAGATTTTGAAGTTGAGAAAAGATGAATTAATAAGTGAAAAAGACTTAATTGATGTATTTTTAGTGAAAAGGAGTAAGAAATGAAAGAATTAGATGAAGGAAGCAAGAAGTAAGAGGTGACAGATTTGAGGGTTTAGAAGTCTTGTAACTTGAGGAGGAAAATCAAACCTCAAGGCGCATGAATTTGAAGAAAGTCAAAAAATAAAAATTGTATCTTGATGTATTTAATTTATTTCTCTAGAAAGAAGTTTAAGCTAATTCCATTATTTTGGAGATATGGAAAGGAAAAGGAAACTGCTTCCTGCAGACCTACCTTGAGATTTCAAAAAGTTTGAGGTCAGTTTCGAGTATCTTAGGATAGAAATTTGAAGATGAATAAAACATAAGAAATGAACTTTGATATGTATTCTAGATGATATATAAATTTAAGAGCAAAAATTCAAGTATATTGGGAGATATATAAAAATTACTAAGCTGTGATAGGGTACTAGACTGGCAGAATTTCTGATATTAACCCTTAAGTTGGACGGCCTTAGAGGCAGAACCAAGTTGAGATAAAAACTAATGAAATGTACCCTTATAAGTCTAGTTTCATTGAAAAAAAATAATTATCTTAAATGGAGTTTTGTAGCTTGAGATATAGCTAAAAGAGTGTACTGAACTCCTGTAAATTCTAAGATCCAGAATTTAGGAGAATTCTAAAAATAACTTTTAGAAATTACCAAAAGTCAACTAAATTAAACTTTGACAATGATGGAGGGAAATGTATTAGGATTTAACCAGATTTAGAATCAAATCAGTTGGAGTATAGATTATTATAAAAATAGTAATTATGAACTATTTTTCTAAGTTGATAAGTAAATAAACGTAATTATGAGAAATTAACTCTTATATAAATGTTTTGTAATATGTAGAAGGAGAGGAAGAATTTCAAGAAGAAGAATTTGGTGACGAAGAAATTGAGGAAGAATATTAGTATTTTGGAGCGTAACAAGAAAGGTGAGTGTATATTAAATTTCCCGGTACATATCTATTTCATTTTAAATATGTGAATTGTACTTGATTATGTGACCTTGAAATTGATAAGTTATCTTTGTTTACATTTGTAACTTCAAACCCTAATTGATTCTCTATATGTAAAAATGTTCTATTTGATTTGAACCCTAACTTAAGCCAAAAAGCAGAAATTATCTTTCTTCGGTGAGGGGATCACCGAACTCTATGCACAGTGACTTGAACCTTACTAGGAGGTATTTGAACGCCCTAGCCACAGGGCCTAGCTAACCTTATGCCTTAATATGTAACATGAAATCTGTGAGTCTCGCAGAACTATTTTATATGAGATATGTGAATTTAATTCATAGGAATTTGATTATAATTTCTGCTGAACCCTCAGTTGTATTGAATTGGAAAATTCGTTGACTATTTATTGTGTTAACCCGTTGAACCTATGATCATATTAATGCATTCCAATTGATGTGCCAGGTTATTTATTACATATTCACTGAGATTTGAATCTCACCCCTTTCCCTTATTTTTTTCAGGTGAGTGGATTCACAGCGCAAGTATCCTACTTCACTTGCCGCTGGAGATTTTAGCTAATATTTTGCACTAGTTATGTAAATATAATACAGAAGTGCGTAATAGAAATTTGTAAATGTGATTATATATAATAACGTACAATGGTATTATCTAGTGACTCCATAGTACATAATCTAACATAAGTGTGATATAGTATATGAATATAAATGACTGAATGGAATATAATAAATTCAAACTCGGAGTGTGTAATGGTGATTGTGAGCTAGCTTATACCTTAAATGTAGTTGAGGATATAAGGTGGTAATATTGGGAGTGTTTTATTTTTCTTGCAGGTTTTATCTTAGAAAAATATGAATGTGCTGCCAGTATGCCACCGGAGTTACATTGGTATTCTAATAAGAGTTAGATTCTATGGGTTTTTAGTGGCATATGCCTACCCATACCCTAGGACCGTCCATCCCAAAAGTGGGAAGTGACATAAGTAATCCATCAATTACCCAAAATGTCAATTCTATACACCATGTAATAGTGGGGTCCCACTAGTCACGTGCACATAAATTAATTGTTCACATAATATTAATCACATAGTTAAGTATTTTAATCACATAATTAGGTACTTTAATCAAATAATCACATATTAATTATCACTCATCAATATAATTACTCATCATAAGTATTTGTGATTAATAATACATTAATCACACTCATCATCATATTATGCAAAGCATAATTAAATATCAGACCCAGTGTAGAAATCATACAGTGCAATAATTACATAGTGTAAAAATAACACAGTACAATTTAATTGTAGCCAGTGTGAAAACTAACACAGTGTAATTAAATTGTGGACACAGTGTGTCAATAACACAGACAGTGCAGTGCAAAAATTAACACAGATACAGTGTAAAATTAATGCAGGCACAGTGTACAAATAGTACAACTAGAGTCTGAAAATTATACAAGGGTGCAAGGTATTACAAGTAGAAACATAAATAAAAGTAGATGAGTAGGAGAATAGGGAAAGAAAATCGACACAAGAAATTTATACTAGTTCGACCCTCTTGCCTACATCAAGTCCTCTAAGCAACCTAGTTAGAGATTTCTTCTCCACTAAACAACTATATTAACGGGCCAGAGTCAAGCCTTTTACAGTAGCTCTTAATCACCCTAGAAGACTACCCCAGAAGAGTTATCCCCACTCTTTTGCCCATAAGTTTCAAGGTGCTTGCAACCTTTACTCATACAAACTTCTTTAGGTGTTTGCAGCCTCTCACTAGCTTACAGGTGCTCAGTGAAACAGTTACAAGAAAAATGAAAAAGAAACTTTTAGATGACTCACTTACAGAAACTTATACGGATTAGAATTCTGCCCAAGAAGAAATTTTCTTTGAAAAATTCTAAAACCAGAATTTGATAAAAACATTTAAGCTCGTGGATGAAGGTTTTAAATATAAAAAGATTTTGCACTTAAACTCTTTTAAATATTGCCCAACTTCATCCAGTTTCATTGTGAACCAACACTACAAGAAATCAACATAATAGTGATGGTTTAGTGACAGAATAAGGAAATTTGTTATTGCGATTTAGTGACAGACTAGTGACAGACAAATTTTGTCACTATTTCGTCGCAAAATGTAGTGCCAATATTTGATGCTGATTTTAGCGACGGATTAGCGACGACATGTCCATCGCTAATTAGTGATGAACAACTATTCTGTTGCTAATTTCAAAATAATTTCCCACTCATTTTTTCATTTTCTTGCTTATTTTGAGATTTACAGACGGATTTTATATTTAGCGTTGGCTTTAGTGACGGATTTTTCCATCACTAATCTCAAAAAAATTTCCCACCATTTTTTCATTTTCCCACTTATTTTGAGATTTACCGACGTATTTTATATTTAGCGACAAAATTTTCCGTCACTAATCTCAAAAAAAATTTCCACCCATTTTTTCATTTTCACGCTTATTTTGAGATTTACCGACGGATATTATATTTAGCGACTAGTTTAGTGATGGATTTTTCCGTCGCTAAACTCAAAAAAATTTTCCACCTATTTTTTCATTTTCCTGCTTATTTTGAGATTTGCCGACAGATTTTTTCGTTGCTAATTTCAAAAAAAAATTCTCTCCTAATTTTCTTTATAAATACCACTTTCTTCCTCACTCCCATTATTTTTTCTCTCTTTTTTCTTTTTTTCTTTCTTCCACTCTCTTCTCTTCTTTATCCTCTATCATTTTTTCTTTCTTCTTCTCTCCTTTATTTATTTATTTATCATTTTTTCTTTCTTCTTCTCTCTTTCATTTTTTTCTTCCTC
>CATKHJ010669490.1:0-11580 GCA_949750685.1 Vernicia montana | reverse complement strand
ATCTGGAGGGATGGGCTTTGACTGGTTCAGGCCCTTTTTTAATCAGTATGAGGAGGCTTTGACTAAAAGGCAGCTCTTTCGAACCAAGCCTTTAAAAAAAGCTATCTTTTAACCAATTAAGTTTGATTTTAGCTAGTTAAGTGTGTTCAGTTGTGTAGAAATGAGTTGGGGAGGGTAGTTTATATAGGAATAGAAGCTAGGGATGATTTTTAGGTTTTCCAATGTGGGATTTGACATTCTGACGCTCAAAATCGCACAAGGGGCTTCTGGAACCGCACACAGAGCTTCTGGGACCGCACAGGAGCCTCTAGGACCGCATAGAAGGGACCATGACCGCACATGGGCTGTGCGGAGCCGCACAGCCCTTGTGCGGTCACAAAAGTGGCCTGTGCGGTCACTCGACGCCCGATTTCACTGTTTTGACCCGTTCTCGCTCGTTTCATATCCGTTTTACATGATTCCAATTGCGTTGTTCTCGTTATTCAATCCCGAATGATATGAGAATTATTTAGAGGCCAAATGGGTAGGTCTTGGGTCCCGAGGATCGGATTCTCAGTTTTTGGGCTTTTGGCGATCTTTGGCGATTTGGCTTCCGGAGGTCTGTTTAAAGAGCCTAGGTGCCTTTAAGGTTCAAATGCATACCGGAGGGTGCAAAATTAAGGGTTCACATTATCTTAATTCTATTATTAGTCCTAATAAATTTATCTTAGAACACACTGTGACAATTTTACTACCAACAATTTGTGAATCCTCAAATTTGCACCCCAAGACGATCGATTTTCAATTACAACCCATAGGATCAAACCGGGCCCAAATCGAATTAGAAATGAGCTAAAACTGAACAAAACAATACAAAATCAGGTTGATCCGGGTGAACCAAACTGTGCTAAGCCATAAACTGCTTGGGAGGCACCTCCGATTTTCAATTAAGAATCCATAGAATCAAATCGGGCCCTAATCAAATCAGAAATGGGATAAAACGGACCAAAATAGTATAAACTGGGTCAAATCGATCAGTTCGGACCAAACCAGACCGGGCCAAGGTGGTGGCTGTCTAGGCGGCACGCCCAACGTGCTGCTTAGCGCGCGGCATGCCAAGAGTGCTGCCAGGCAGCCGGCGGGCCAGGTGTGCCGCGCGTGCCACCATCTGAGCCTCCTCTATAAATAGGAAGTCTCCCCCTTCGAAAATTCAGAGGAAAAATCTCCCAAAAATGAAAAAAACACTTATTTTGCTACCGAAATTCTATCGAAATTCACTTTTACTTATCCAAATCCTTCCACTTACTAAAATAATTTCAATTCAAAATTGTTATTATTTATTTTGAGTTCCTAATCCAAAGTGGAGCTCAGATCCAGAGCCAAGCTCGCCCCGTCCTTCAAAAAAGCCAAGAAAAGCAAAAATATAATTCATTTCTCTTGCAATTTTTAAATTCTAAATTCAGATTTAGAATTTATCTTGTTGTCACGCCTTTATTTGGATTTAAATTTGAAAAGATCTAAAATTTATTAATTTAAAATTTGAATTAAATTAATAAACCAAATAAACCTCTTTTGAGTAAAACTCCTCCTTCGCAAGAAGGAAGAACTGCGTGGGGGTTTGATTCCCATTCAAAGGGATACGCAGGTATGCTAATCTTTAAGGCATCAACTCCAAAATATTTTAAATAATATTTTCCCCTTTCTATTATTTTACTGCTTTATATATGCTATTTATCCTTTATTAATTGAGAAATATGTATTTTTCCTAGTACCCATAAGGGTTAGAGGAAAGATCTTCTTATCTTATTTTGCTTTATATTTATTTCTTTGATAAACTGTCATCTATATAACTTTTGCATAATCTTATAACTGTTTCATTCATCATCTTTATTCCTGTACATGCATACATAAAGTTATTTTGTACTCTTAGTCAAACTTAAGAAATTAAAATGTTTATTACTAAAACTTGATCCCCGAGCCCACTTTGGTCACTCATGGATTAGTGCTTTTCCATTTGAATAAAATAAATAATTTGGAGTCATTTCATTTGGGTTTTCCTTTAATTTTCCCAATTAAAATAAATAAAATTAATGTGGTGACTCCCTATCACATAAAATGAAAATACAAATTTCAATTTTCTAGAACTCACAGCGGGTTCCAGATTGCGTGGAGTTTCTTCCGAAGAGCATTTTCGATTCCCTTAGCGGATTGAACCGGTACTCGGGCGAGGCCTCACAGTTGGCAACTCCACTGGGGAGTACTAAATCTTTTTCAAATAAAGATAAAAGAGGATTAATTTTGATAAAAGCAAAGTTTGGCTTTAGTTCAAAATAACTTGTCATGCATCACTACATCTGGACTTCTTGTCTAGAACCCTAGTTTCCTAGGAAAACAATAGATAGAAAGTAACATTGAGTGGGTAACCTTCCTTGGATCTATTTGCCGATAGTGAAATCATCCAGCCCCCAATGTATCCTTTAAATCCTTTTTAAAGGTGTAACGAGTATGCACGTACCGCTGGACCCACGTAAGGCTCTTTAACTCACATGTGGTTAGGTATATAGCTACTCTAGTGTGACGGGTACCCTATCCAAAACCACCAAGCCTTTTCATGTAATGAAATTAGAACCTAACCTTAGGTTGTATGTTCCATAAAGCAAAAACCTTACACAACTGCATCTTCATCATGCATCCATATTGCACAACATGCATTCATTTTAAATGGAGCCCTGAACTGAAGAAGAGTCAAATACTTTCACCTTTACCCAATCACTTCGCCCCACAAATCAAAATCCCAATACATTTGGCACAATATGGACCTATAAAGCGCAACAACCTTGGCAAATCCCCATAAGCCCAACAACTTTGGCCCAAATATAACTCAAATCCCTAAAGCCAAATACCTTTGGTCCCATCATCCTCAAAACCCAAAAACAATTGGCCCATAACATCATAAAGGATCTTTTTCCCTCAGAATATGTATATTATTACCCGCATATCACCTCTTCACCAAACACTTACTGAGTTTCTTTTGGTTTTGCTAAAGGTACCAATGGCTGATCCAACTGACATGGCTGCCCTGACTACATTCATGACCAATCTCCTTCAAAAGCAATAGGAGAATTTTCAAGCAATTCTGAATGCTTAACAAGCCTGATTTGAGGAGCAAAAACAATTTATCATCAAAGAAGTGCGGGCCATGGTTAATCAAACTAGCCTCAACCCGACTAACCCAAATACAATTTTGGACCAGACCACCCTAAATCTGAACCAGGCCAATCCTGTTTCGATCCAAACCCATGATAACACTACTTCATCTCCTGCGAATCAATTTCAAAGGGAGGAAGCTTTCTCTCACTCTGACCTAAGAACATTCATGGAGAAACTCGAAGCAATGGAGAAAACCATCAAATCCTTAAAGCTCCACAATAACCTGATTGATATAGACAGTTTATCCTTGTTCCCTGATGCTAAGCTTCCACCCTAATTCAAAATGCATGAACTTGAGAAATTTGATGGAACTACTTACCCCAAGACTCATCTAATGATATATGTGGGGGCAATGCAGCCTTTAGGACTTAACAACTAGCTCCTTACACAACTGTTCCAACAATCATTAACTGGTGCAGCCATGAGATGGTTTCTTTCACTAGACAAGAGCCAAAAAAGGACATAGGATGTTATCTGTCAAGCCTTTATCAAACAATATCATTACAACAATGAATTAGATGTCACTAGGCGTGACTTAGAAACCACCAAACAGCTTCCAAATGAGTATTTCTCCACGTTCCTTACAAAATGGAGGGCTAAAGCTACTCAAATGGTAAACAGACCAACTGAACAAGAACAAGTGGACATCCTTGTCAAGAACCTACTCCTAGCTTACCAAGCACATCTGCTAACCCAATACTTGCCCACTTTCAAAGCATTGGTTGCAACTATATCAAAGATTTAAGATTGCATCAAAGGCAACTCATTTCAACCTGAATTCTCCACCACTTATCAAAATAGTGATGAAGAATCAGAATCCCATGACCTTTGAGGCTAAGATCGACATGCCTCGATCTCATCTTTTTCAACCTGAAGCCATGATTCCATGCATCTTTACCAAAGTGGAAAACAGATCCCATCTCACCTCACCTCACCTTACCTCTACCTAAGTAAGTAAGTAGTATGTTATGGAGGAGTTCAAGCTCAGCTAATCTGACTTGCCTGAGATTGAGTTCAAGTCCAATGTTCGAGTTCAAATCTAAAATTGAGTTTGAATCCATATTCAAAGTCCATGTTCAGCATCTAGTCTGAGTCTGTCATTTACGAGTCTGAGTTTCTTTGTACTATATTCTCCGTTTGCAATAAAACATTTATATGCACTTCTCTATTCTCATCTTTCCTGTTTAATTTGTCAAAAAAAATAATCAAAACAAAATCAATGAATTTTGACAAACATTTGCATTTCACCATGAAATCCACCATGATTTGGAAACAATCAGGACTTGAGGGATTCTTGTACCCACATCAGCAGCCGCTTCATCATATCCCAACCAAAGGATAATCAATAAAGAACACCAAATGGTGATCTTTTCAGTTGGAGCAGTCAAAGTTAAAGGCAATCCAATGAAGTTACCCATTGCACTTTTGGGTAATCAAAAAATACATACACCTCAACAGGGGGCAACAATCTCAAAAAAAAAAAAGCCCAATGTCCCTACAAGGTTTCTCTCTGGACCAGCATTCAATACAATGGTCTACACAAAGATCAAAGCTCTAAGACAAAGGACAATAGAAGCCCAAATCATGGTGGAATAATCTTTAAATGCCAAAAATTCATTGATTAGCTTGCTAAATTGAAAACCGAAAGGGTGACTTAGGCAAAAAAATTAGAGAAATCTCGCTAAGTTGAAAACCCGAAAGGGCGACTTAGGCAGAAATTAGAGCAAGCTCGTTGAGTTGAAAATCCGAAAGGGCGACTCGGGCAAAAGTTAGAGCTAAATAAAAATCATTATGACCAAATAATTCTGTTCTTTATGCTTTTATCCTGCATTAAAGGCATATCATCTTAAATTCATCATCTTTCGGCTGATCCCTCATCAAGGGGCTCGCCTTCTGAATCGTCTTTTATCAAATTTGTCACGTTGCCCTTATCATTCAGTGGGGGCATATCATTTTTATCATCTGTCACATGTTTTAGCTCAGGCAGCTAAGTAGCCCTTATCATTCATTGGGGGCATATCCAAATCAAAACGCTTGTCACAAAAAGCTAAATTGCTCTTACCATCCATCCAAAAGCATGTCTTCTGAGGCATAACCAAATCAAATGCTTGTCACAAAAAGCTAAATTGCTCTTACCATCCATCCAAAAGCATGTCTTTTGAGGCATAACCAAATCAAACGCTTGTCACAAAAAGCTAAATTGCTCTTATCATCCAAGAGCACGTCTTTTGAGTCATTATCCAAAATTAAATTAGAGTCTTCCTAAGAGTCCCATCACTCTAAAAGTCTATTCAATCTCAGATAATAAGATAAGTCGTGCTTATTTTCTCCATAAATCATGCTATAGATAGCAAAATCATACAACCTCTCCAACACTAATCAAAAAGGCCTAAGCCAAATAAGGCCTACCATCCTTTCAAACCCAAGTATCCTTGGTAAAACCTCAAAGGCAAAGCCCATCGGCAGAACCAAAAACCCAAGTCTCCTTGGTGAAATCTCATCTTCCAAGAGCCAAGCCCATCGACGGAACCAAAAACCCAAGTCTCATTGGTAAAATATCATTTTACAAGGGCCAAGCTCGTCAGCAGCACTAAAATCCCAAGTTTCTCAAGACTCATGATCCTTGAAACTCAGTTTCCTTGGCAAAACCAAAAGTCAAGCAATGACTCTTACATGCCTATTATCCTCAAGTTGATTAAAAAAAAAAAAAAAAAGGGGGCCCGAACCAGTCAAAGCCCAAGCCACCTTGGCAAATTAGACAGTCTTTCCAAACCCAAATCACCTTGGCAAATCAGACAGTCCTTCCAAGCCCAAGCCACCTTGGCAAGTCATACTATCTCCAAGCCCAAAACCTCCTTGGCAAAAACATCCCTAAAATCCAAGTCATTTGGATAAGCAAAATCAACCTTGCAAAGCCAACTGGTCAAAAACACCTCTGAAAGTTATGTCCAGAGGCAGACTTTTAACAGATGGGTCACACAAAGTAAACCCACAAAATCTCTCCCAAAGGCAAAACCCGACCTAGCCTTCCAAGCCAGGCCACACCTGGCTGAGCCTTCTAAGCATAATCTTCACCTTCTAGGCAAAATCTAACTGAACCTTCCAAACATTATTACTTCCAAAACAGGCCAAACCTGACCCATCCTTCCAAGATAGGCTAAACTTGACTAAGCCCTCTAAGGCAAAACTTGACTGAGCCTTCAAAGATAACCTTTCTAGGCAATACCTAACTAAGCCTTGTAAAGCATGACCTCCTCTAAAGGCCAAAATCCGACCTTGCTTTGACTTTCTCCTATGGCATAACAACTAAGCCAATGTCCTTTATCATGGGGGCACCCTCCTCTACAATGATCAGTACTTTTATACCAAATTGGCCGTTCAAAGGTTCAAGGTATCTAATTCATCATTTTTGCATAGTCAGATGCATTTCATCATAGGTTGCTAATCAGAGCTCCTGCAATAAGAGGAACTATCATCATACCAGAAAGGACCATCACTTCTTCCTATCAAAAAGGAATATCATCCTATCAGAGAGCATAATCACATTGTCCTACCATAAAGGACCAATCCATTCAAATCATCCTATCAGACTGGATCATTTCATAGTCTTCAGAATTGTCTACCAGACAAATCAATTCTGATGAAACCTAGACTTAGACCGGGACCATCTTTCTAAAGATACCAGGGGGCATTTCCTTCACCCAAACCAATCAATCAGAATCTCCAAGACATACTAGCACCAATCGATCTCAAAATCAGACCATCCTAGACAGCCTTAAGATCCATACCTTAAATCTGACTTAGGTTTTCAAAATTAGACCTATTCTAAGATAGCCTTAAGATCTTCTTCCCAACTGGGATTATAACTTTTATTTTCCCAAATAGATTGGGAATATCACTTTCATGTCTAAACACCGACCTAGACATCATTTTGGTTCCTTACTCCAAACATACTTCCTAGGTTCATTATCATCAGAATCATCTTTTGAACAAAATCAATTCTAATGAGGGGGTAGCTGTGAACCCTCAAATTTGTACCCCAAGATGACTGGTTTTCAATTACGAACACATAGGATCAAATCGGACCCAAATCGGATCAGAAATGGGCTAAAACCAAAAAAACAGTACAAAATCGGGTTGATCCGGGTGAACCAGACTGTGCTAGGCTAGAAACTGCTTGGGCAGCACCACCGTTTTTCAATTAAGAATCCATAGAATCAAACCGGGCCCTAATCGGATCAAAAATGGGCTAAAACAGACCAAAATAGTGTAAATTAGGTCAAACCGATCGGTCCGGATTGAACCAGATCAGACCAAGGCAGTGGCCGTCTAGGCTGCAAGCCCAACGTGCCGCTCAGTGCGCGGCATGCCAAGAGTGCCGCCAAGAAGCTGGCGTGTGCCACCGCCGGAGCCGCCTGAGCCTCCTCTATAAATAGGCAGTCTCCCCCTTCGAAAATTCAGAGGAAAAATCTCCCAAAAATGCAAAAAATGCTTATTTTGCTACCGAAATTCTGCCGAAATTCACTTTTACTTATCCAAATCCTTCCACTTACTAAAATAATTTCAATTCAAAATTGTTATTATTTATTTTGAGTTCCTAATCCGAAGTGGAGCTTAGATCCGGAGCCAAGCTCGCCCCGTCCTTTGAAAAAGCCAAGAAAAGCAAAGGTATAATTCCTTTCTCTTGCAATTTTTAAATTCTGAATTTAGATTTAGAATTTATCCTATTGTCACACCTTTATTTGAATCTAAATCTGAAAAGATCTAAAATTTATTGATTTAAAATGTGAATTAAATTAATAAACCTCTTTTGAGTAAAACCCCTCATTCCCAAGAAGGAAGAAATGCGTGGGGTTTGATTCACATTCAAAGGGATACGCAGGCATGCCAATCTTTAAGGTATCAACTCCAAAATATTTTAAATAATATTTTTCCCTTTCTATTATTTTACTGTTTTATATATGCTCTTTATCCTTTATTAATTGAGGAATATGTATTTTTCCTAGTACCCATAAAGGCTAGAGGAAAGATCTTCTTATCTTATTTTGCTTTATATTTATTTCTTTGATAAACTGTCATCCATATAACTTTTGCATCATCTTATAATTGTTTCATACATCATCTTTATTCTTGTACATGCATACAAAAAGTTATTTTGTACTCTTAGCCAAACTTAAGAAATTAAAATGTTTATTACCAAAATCTGATCCCTAAGCCCACTTTGGTCACTCGTGGATTAGTGTTTTTCCATTGGAATAAAATAAATAATTTGGAGTCATTTCATTTGGGTTTTCCTTTAATTTTCCCAATTAAAATAAATAAAATTAAAGTGACGACTTCCTATTACATAAAGCGAAAATACAAATTTCAATTTTCTAAAACTCACAGCGGGTTCCAGATTGCGTGGAGTTTATTCCGAAGAGCATTTTTGATTCCTTTAGCAGATCGAACCGGTGCTCGGACAAGACCTCACACAATTATATCAAGTTTATTTCAATATGTAATGCACATGTATACACATCTTATACTTTACAATATACTTTTGTTCGTTTTCATGTAATGGCCAAATAGGCCTAGAAGTTAAATTTTAATACTTTATTCATTTTCATTCATCTCATTGTCTTGATTCGATAAGTCTTTGTACTTTTATCATTTCATTCTAAATTCACCATATTCATACTATGATAATTTGATTGATTAACTCTAGTCAAATTAAAGATCAACTCCAATGATCATATGTTGGTACTAAAACAATATATTTTCTTGTATCCTTAATTAAGCACGTATGACCTCTCGATACTGTTTCTAGCATAATTCATGTTCTACTAATCTAAATAGGTTGATTCTTTTAAATATAAAAATAGATATATCAACATACAACCTATATAAAATTTAGATTAAAATATATCATACGCAAAATATGGTGATCATTCAAAGTCTATTATGTTTCTGTTGCAGAGACAAACTGAGTACATTTCTCTTATTTAGCTATATCTCATAATTTATAGATTCAAATATAAATTCCATTCACCTTTAACTACTAAACATATAAATTATCATTTCTTATGTTTTATGTTTGGCCCATTTCTACCTTTAAGGTCATCAAATCTGTCACTCAATTCCAGACTGCCTATTAGGTCATCAATTTGAGTTAGTTTTAGTTCGAGTAAGATATGTCTCTATACAAATCAAATATTACAAATTAATTTTACTGGAGTATACATAAGATATATATCTACAACTTTCATGTTTTTAATTTATTCAAATTTGGATTCTAACTTATCAAAACAGAAGCCACAAGTTTTAAGTATTTAAGTTACTTAATCTCTTATAATCCTCAATACAAAACTCTAACTCCTTCAATCAACATAGCCATCCAATTTACCAATTTAATCAATTTTCCTATAATATGAAATCATATTCAATTCTATTTTATTATAGTTTAAAACAAATAAGCATGTTCTCCAAATTACCCAAGGAAAGCCTATTGACTCCCGGCACATGCCTGGTTGGGATTGAAGCAAGAAAGAGAAGAAAAATAAAGAAGTACTTCAAATACAATGAAATTGACTCAAGATTCAAGCTTAGGATGAAGAAAAGAACCAAGTTTTTGAAAGAATTACCTTAAGATCCCTTGACCTTGTCTTGGTAGAGGGTGTGCCGAATTGGGGAGTGGGGAAGAGTGTTCTAGATTTTCTTTTCTTTGTTGTGTAAGAAGATAAGAAGAAAATGACTTAAGTGTTTGTTCATTTAAAATTGTGTGGTGGATATTAAATCATAAGATCAAATGGTGGAGATTTAATCACCAAATCAAATGGTGGAAATTTGTTCTTATCTTTGGAAGATTTTGGTAGATAAATATATTTAAACTTAATAAACATGTGAGGAAATAATACTTGTATGAGCAAAATTCATTAAGTCAAATGTGGGGCCCACATCCTTAAGCCTTATCTTAAACCTTTTAAGAATAAATAATTAACATAACAAAAACATGTTTATCTCTTATCTAGGCCATGCTTTGGCCAAAACTTACTACAAGTGGGGTGGGACTCACTTTCACTTATACAATAACATGTTCATTCACTTCTTTACTTAGTCATTTTGATAAAATTGACAACTGGGCTATACTTTAGCTCATATTGTTCTATTCATTTACATTAATACTCATTATTAATTTCATTTATATCTATCATGCTTTTAGCAATCATATGATCATATTGATCATAATAGAAATTAATGCAAGTTCATTCAGAAACAATTAAGTATATCAAACTTAGGTTTGGTCATGCTAGCACAATAATTCCTAATGTTCTCTTTCTAAGTTCTCATATTTGATGTTCAATAACTAAGGAAGTCTATGGTGTTATATTCTCTCCCTCTTAAGAAAATTTATCCTAGAATTTTACAAGACTTATTGATTTGGATGAAAAAAGTTGAGGGCATCTTTACATCACATTGTGAACCCTTAATTTTGCACCCTCCAGTATGCATTTGAACCTTAGAGGCACCTAGGCTGGGTAAACAGACCTCCGAAAGCCAAATCGCTAAAGATCGCCAAAAGCCTAAAAACTGAGAATTCGAGCCTCGGGACTTAGGACCTAGGACCTACCCATTTGGCCTCTAAACCATACTCATATCATCTAGGATTGAATAATGAGCACAACACAACTAGAATCATGTAAAACAGACATGAAACAAGCGAGAACGGGTCAAAACAGTGAAATTGGGCGTCGAGTGACCGCATAGGCCACTTTTGTGACCGCACAAGGGCTGTGCGGTTCCGCACAGCCCATGTGCGGTTCCAAACTACTCTTGTGTGGTCATGGTCCCTTCTATTCCATCCCAGAGGCTCCTGTGCGGTCCCAGAAGCTCCGTGTGCGGTTCTAAAAGCCGCGTGTGCGATTTTGAGCGTCAGAATGTCAAATCCCACATCGAAACTTCATGATTTTTGCCTCTAACCTTCTCCCTATATAAACTACCCTGACCCAACTCATTGACACACTCACAATTGCTTAATCAAACCTAATTGATCTAAAGCAAACAATTTTCTTAAGGCTTGGTTTGAAAGAACGTGCCTTTTAGTTCAAAGTTTTCTTTTGGTTTTGGGTGGTTGTTTGGAGGTTCTTTTCCTCAAATCAGTTCAAGGAGATCCCAAAAATGCCGTTCTAGTAGCCATTCAAAGGCTATTGTTCCGCCAAGCCGAGAAGGTGGAATTGTGATCCGAGGCTAGTCTGCCGCCGACCGAGAAAAGTCTCCTCCATTAAAAGGTATTTATTTTCTTCCTTTTTTCATTTATTTATTTATTGGTTTTGAAGTCTGTTTTGCTTCTTTGTTGTTTTGTTTGCTTTTGATTTTCTTTTAGCTTAGTTTTTTTTTATATTGCTTTATTGT
>CATKHJ010669462.1:0-11156 GCA_949750685.1 Vernicia montana | reverse complement strand
AATCCAATTTCCTCCGAATCATAATTATGCAAGAATAATAAAAGAAAGAATGAAAGAATGATAGCACAAGAAATTTATGTGGAAACTCCCAAAATAGGAGAAAAAATCACGGTGTTGTCAAAGACAATCAGAAAAAATATTCACTATGTGAAAATTGTTACAACCACATATACTCACAATATTTTTCTCACACCCAAAAATCTCAAATATACCCAAGAAAATTTTCCTCAAACTATTTGAAACTCTCTAAATATAAGAAAATTTTCTTCTTGTTTTATATTACTTTTCTTTCTCTCAATGCCTTTTATAGGTATCTATTAACCAATTTGGTCCAAATTGATTGACCTAATTGCCACTAATCAATTTAGTTAGACCACCAACCAATTTAGTCTAAATTGGATTGGTTGGCCTAATTGCCACCAATTTACTTGACTCGTTTTATTTTTTATCATTTATTCCTAACAATTGCATGGTAGCATATTTTACAATAACATAACTATATTTCTAATTTGCTTGGACCTAACATATGTAATTATTAAAGTATTTTACTCCTCAATTTCAATAGCATGAAATATAAATGAATAGCTATGCTCTATTAAAGTTATATGTTAATGTGAAATGACCAAGAGAGAATGAATTAGACCTTAAAATATTTTTCGTCTTAATCCAACTTATACGCAGGTCTGGCCTTAGGGGCAGGACATTAAGGTATGTGCTTAGGGTCCCAATTTAGGAGGGCCCCATATAGTAGTATCAGTTAGACTATATATGGACCAAATACATATTGAGAACCTTATACTATATTGAAATGTTAAATTAAGTCTTTTATGTTTTATTTTATTTGATTGAACATATAATTTTTTATTTTTGAAATAAATTACCCTTCCTAATGATAAAATATTATATAAGTTATTAGCAATTCAAAAATATTATTATTTTTAATATTTGAATAAATTTTTAAATTAAAATTAATTTACAAAAAGCTTTAATCTTTAAAAAAAATCACTTATCTTTCAATTTTAAAAGAAACTCATAGATTAGGCATTGAAAAGAATGAGAGAGAGTGAATGTGATTTGTGCGCCCAAAAAAAAAAAAAAAATCTTCTCCAATAACCCATTTAATCAAGAAACAAAATATTTATTAAAGACTTCTCTTTCTTATTTTAATCTCTCAACTATCAAATTAAGAGAATGATCAAATTGGATGGAAATACAAAATATTGTAGCCATTTTCAAAATTTTTTTGTCTTTAATTATGATTTTAAAGCTTCATTTTTTTTTTCATTATTTTCCTTTAAATTTTTTACCATTCATATTTCGACTATCCATATTTTGAGAAAAATAGATAGAGAGAAGATGATATTTAGGAAGATAATTATTAATATTTTTTCTTTGTTAATAATTTATATAATATTTAATTGCTATAAGGGGTGATTTGTTTCAAAAATAAAAATTATGTGTCCAATTGAATAAAATAAAACTTGAAGGGCCTAATTGCACATTTCATTATAGTACAAGGACCTCTAAATATATTTGGCGACTATATATGTGTGTTTTATTTATTTTTTATGGGTTGCATATGTTATTATTTAAGAAAAATGGATTACTTAAATAATTTTTTATGAGCTTGCATAGATTATTATTTAAGACTTTTATTGTACACTGAGATATAGTCTAGTGGTAAGTATTTTTTAGGCAATACACTATAAGAAAATCACAGTCTATCGATAAAATTTACCAACAAAATTATTTCCGTTGGTAAATTTAGTCATTTACCAATGGAATACCGACAACATACGAGATTTTTTTTTTTTTTTTTTTTTTGCAATTACCGACAATTTACTAACAATTATTTACTAACTAAAATTTTTCGTTCCTAAATAAAGCATCAAAGAATAGCGCAAGCAATCACCAACAGGTTACCGACAATTTACTAATAATTATTTACCAACAAAAAATTTTTATCGTTAAATTAATATCAAATAATTTTTTAATAATTACCAGCAGAATATTTTCATTGGTAATTATTAAAAAATTATTTGGTATTAATTTAACGACGAAACTTTTTTATAGGTAAATAATTGTTAGTAAATTGTCGGTAATTAAAAAATAATATTTTTTTATTAATTACCGAAGGAAATATTCTTTTGGTAAATTAAAATATTTTTTTTTTTTTTTTTGTAATAATTTACAGACAAAAGTATTAGTCGGTAAATTTAAACAAAAAAAAATTATGAAATTTTATTTTTTAATAATTACCGACGGAATATTTCGTTGGTAATTATTAAAAAATTATTTTTTATAAATATTCTATCGGTAATTATTAAAAAAATAAAATTTCATTAATTTTTGGTAATAATTTACCGATTAAAATTTTTGTCGGTAAATTTACTAACAAAAATTTTAATCGGTAAATTCATTTTACTGACAAAAATTTTAGTCAATAGATTCATATAAAAAAATTTATGAAATTTTATTTTTTAATAATTACTAACAAAATATTCTATCGATAATTTATAAAAAAAATAATTTTTAAATAATTACCGACGAAAATATTTCATCGGTAATTATTAAAAATAAAATTTTATAAATTTTTTTGGCATTAATTTACCAACTAAAATTTTAGTCGGTAAATTCATACAACAAATTTATAAAAAATAATTTTTAAATAATTACCGATGAAAATATTTCGTCGGTAATTATTAAAAAATAAAATTTGATATTAATTTACCGACTAAAATTTTAGTTGGTAATTACCGATAACTATTTTGTATTTAGTCGGATTACCCAAGATCCATTCCTCCTCCCTTAAAAAAAGAAAAAAAAAAATCCTTTTATGATGTACTTTTATCATTTAAATAAAAATGATTAAGTAAAAAAAAGTATTTCGTTGCAATTTTGCCCATGGCCCCAATCCAACTAAAGCCGGCCCTGCTTATATGAAAAACAAATAAAAATCTGATTAACTAGATAAAATGTGACAAATTTGAAATTAGAAGATCTAATTACAGTTGAACTAAAAAATAAATAAATTTACTCAACAAATATGCTTAACACAAGACAATGCAATATATATATATAAACTTTAAAAAAAGTTTTAAAAAAATATCAATTAATTAACCAAACTTATTCAAATTCAAATTCAAATTTTGATGAACAACTATGTGAAATTAGTAATTAGAGTAATGAGATCAGTTGCAGCCAAAAATTAGAAAGTCAAAAAATAGTTTATATATAAAAATATAAATTATTGCGAATTAACCAATAAAAACACTGTATTGTTTTTATTTATTTATTATTATATAACTAAACAATAAAATATATCTTATAATAATTGTATATATAGATTGGTAGACCCAAGATTTTTTTATAGAATCATACTCTTCTAGATAAAACGAAATTATTAATTATATTTTATTTTGTGAAAAATTAAATTTCAATTGAATTTTATACTTATAATACAAAATAAAATTGTTGTAATATTGCAAATTAAGTATAATAACAAATTAAAATAATTTTGGTGGAGCCCTAAAAATTATTATTTTTTAAATTAAACGGTATTGCAAATTTGAAAAATTGAAAAGGTAGTTTCCTTTCTCGACTATTTTGATTTTTTTTTTTTTTTTTTTAATTTAATCTTGAATCACATGAGGTGAGGAGTTCCAACTCTATCCTTATCAATCCTTTTCTATCTTAGACAGTTGAAAAGATAAAGAAATGATAACAAATGGACAAAAGTTGCAGCGAAATATACAATAATTGATGGACAAAAGGCTTCCCTCTCAAACATCTGATCACATTCCTCAGGCAAAAAAAAAAAAAAAAACTGATCACATAATATAGAATACATTATGCACATAGCAGCAAAGCAACATCTAACTTTTCTGCATATCTGTCTATATTAGATATATAAATGCATATAATAACCTTACAATATATAAAGAAAACTATATTATATATTTTTTAGTAAATTATTATAACACTCCTTATATTTTTATTTCTCATAATTAGCGCGTTTTAATTTTTACTGTTTTAAAATTAGCACTTTTAGTTTCTAAAGTAAATTCAATGAAAAGTGCAAAATTTTAAGGAACTACTCTATAATACAATAATTAAAGGATTAAAGTACATAATACTTTAAAATTTTAAGAATGAAAGTGTTGTATAAACTAAAATGTTAAGGATTCAAATATAGTGTAAAACATTTTATAGCCTTACAAATAAATTTAAGAGTTGGCTATTATTTTCATTAAGAAATAACGTCCAGTATTCATTGGTATTTACATCCAACAACCATTTAAGTTAACAATGTGTGCAATTACATTTGTGAAGCAAAATATAAACCACACAAATTAAAAATATTAACAAACCTTAGAAATTTAAAAAATTAATTTTAAAATAATAGAGTTAATTATATCAAATATTAAGAATGTTAAAATAATTTACCCTACAATATATAAGAAAACTATATTATATATGTTTACCTTATGGTAATATAGTATATATATATATATATAGTAGGCCAGAAAACAAAGTCCTTGCCTGTAAATGCATGGGTGTTGGGTTCAAAATAGACAATTCAATAGGCGTGTGATAATACCCCCCCCTTCCCAGTATTTGTGAATGCTGCCTGCGGAATAGACTTCACGCTGCTCTACTTTTCGCCTAGATATATATATATATATTTGAATCAGAATACGGATTAGTTTGTTATTACTATTAGCCTGCCCATTAGCTCAACAAGATTATATAAAAACAAAATGATAAATAACTACTGTCCATTAGTCCAAAAAAAAGTTTTCTTTTATTTTTTTTTTTTTCCAAAATAAGTTTTGTGCAATAATAATGTTAAACTAGTCCTTTAAAGATTGTACTCAATCCGGTTCAAGTCGGAGATTAAAAAATCTCTCTAAGATTAGACTGAATTAGAGTCCTAAAGAAAATTAAAGGACGGAAGTAACATTAAAAAACTAAAGAATTAGGGAAAATTTTTGTCTACACCAAGTATATTGATTTATCTCATATACCAAACCAATGAGTGATAAGATATTTTAATCAATATGTCTCTTTTGTCTATTTTTTGCTCAGTAAAAAGACACCAATACTTTTTTTTACTCCATATATTCTTATCTCATTGAATTGGTGTATACATGCAGTGTAGATAAGATTTAGCCAAGAATTAGCATCGAATTGGGCCAAAAATTCGGTTCAAAATTTTGGTACTTTCAGTTACAGTCTAGTTTAATTTGGTCCAATTTAAGAATTTGAAGATTTAATTAGGTTTTAAATGAATAATTTATCCCACAAATGACTTTTTTGCTTTAATAAATCTGTTAACCCTAAATAATTATAGGCAAATTAATTAGAATTAAAACCTTTAAATTATTTAATTAAAAGTCCTTTATTTCAGTTATGCCAATACTGAATTTTAGGAATTTGTGAAATAAAATAACCTAATCTAGAATATATAGACATCAAAGCGTCGTCAACCTTTAACTAGGGATATGTGCAAATAAATTAATTTGACTTTCTGATATGTAGGTGGCCAGCACCGTCAACTTTCGTTCAAGGATATGATATATAGGCTGCAAGAACTGTCAATTAAGGGTGGATATATAGGTCATTGCCGTCAATCATAAGGGTGAATATTTAGGTTACAAGGAACTGTCAATTCAAAAAAGGTAATCACACAAATTTGGAACAAAGTAATTTTTATTGAAGTGGCCATCTCAGACCAATCAGCAATTTTCTTTGGTCTTATCTAGAAAAAGAAGTAGGAGAGAGAGAGAGAGAGAGGAAGAGCTACTATCCCTCTAATCCACTATCGTCCGACCACCTACCAGTCAGGGAGGAAGCCTAGTCGTCGACCAACTCACCGCCAAAGTTTTGCCGCCAATGGCCGCCGGACGAGAACCCACACGTTGTCTGATCAGCTCACCACTTTAGGATCCAGCAAGGATGTTGGGCTTGGGTTCATATATGCATAAAACACGTTTGGACATTCCTAGGGGAAATTTCTAAGTCATTACATGGGCTTTAGTCGGCTTACAGCTTAGGCTCCTAAAAGCGAGACAAGGGCTTGCACCCAAGTCCTTTTATACCCGAAGGTACTAACTTACGAGTGGTAATGCCAATTGAGAGTTCCAAAGGTCTAGTGTAGTAAAGGGACCATTTTCTCAAAATTACAAAGGGTTAAGGGTTAAGGGGTGCAGGTGTGGTGAGTGTTGTGATGTAGGCCCATCAAACCCAAAGAAAGCAAGCATTAAAAAGACCAAAATCGAAATCAACTTTCTTGAATCCCCAGTGGAGTCACCACTGCCACGACCAGGTTTCTTGCCCTTAGTGAGTGAGACTCTACACTGCTTTCTAATAGAATATTGGGGGAAGACGCCATAGGCCGAGGCTCAAGATGGAGAATGAAGTCGTCACTTGGTTTTTTAAAACTAGGAAAAGGGTGACTAGGATCCCTAACTTATTACCTAACTACCTAAATCAGAGATTTTAGGTAAAAAAGTTAGGTATGATCCTGGAAAGGTGTTAGTCACTCAGGCCGCTCAGCTTTGAGGCTAGCTTCCACTGTTTGGTCAATTTAATACAAGTTTTTCCTAGGCTCTTTGGGCTTTTAATATGTAGCGGTTATATCACATTTAACAATTATTCCATTACATAAATTGACGTTATTTAACACTTCAGCATGCCTTTCACATAATTCTTAATCAATTATGAAGCATTCAATTTTTTACCAACTTATCATGCCAACTTACCTTTTGGTGAGTTTCTAAATATGAGATTGGATTCCTAATTCAATTAACCTAAATATACATTGGATTTTTAGGTTCTTTTTAATTTTCAACAATTTATCATGCGAGGCAAAAAACACTCAAAAGCAATTAAAAATAGAAATTAAAACCTAAATCATACCTTCTAAAGCACAAACAACCTAAATCAAGCCAAATTACTAGTTAATTATTAACAAATTATTCAATCCTAAATCATGAAATTCTAAGTGAAATAATCCATTTTAAGTTAATTACATGCACAAAACCAATATTTACCAAATTTCATGTTTTATGGTCAATCATTTAAATCCTAAGTCTAATTAAACTAAATTAAAGGGGAGGGAAAATTTAATTATTACATACCCAAAAATAAAATAAATTAAATTAAATCTAACCTACTGGACCTAAACTAGGAACCTAGAACTACCCAGAAATCCCCTGGAACCCATAAAAATTTCAAGAAAAATAAACAAAGAACAAAAATGGCCGATCTTCTAGAATGAACGTCAGAGGCGCGTGGGGGGGTTGTGCGCCCCTCCTTAGGGGCGTGTGGAGGCCCACGCGCCTGTCCTCCTTCAGACAAGTCTCTAATCTTTCTGATCTCTCCTCCGCGATCCTTCGGTTGATTCTGGCTCTTCCAAGGGTTTTCAAACACCATGAAAAGCATGAAAGACACTAAAACTAACAAAAACAACTCAAAAAATTGGTTAGATTGGATCATATAGAAGCTAAAACACAAGAAAAATGAAAACATATGAACAGAATAGAGAGGAGGGGCATGAAAGGGGGTAATGTACCCCTTGCGAACCACTGGCCTACTCCCTCCGTTTCATGATGCAAATGTACATTATTTAGATATGTAATGATGTAATAACATTCATGTAAATGAAAATTAAACGAAAAACGTAAAAAATCACCAAATCAAAGTGAAATTGCATTTAAGAGCAAAATGAGGCCCTTTCCTTTGGATGATCAGAAACTGATTATGATCATCCTTAGAAGGCCAATCATGCTATAAACACAACAAAATGAATATATCTAACAACCTAGCATGATTTAAATAAACAAAAAAGGATAAACATGCTTATAGAAGATTAAAATTGCAAGAATAAGGAAAATAAAGCAATAAACACATTTAATCCCTCAAAGTTCTCTTCCTCCTTGCTCTATCATGCCAATTGAGACCTGATTGCAGTGAGGATACTTGGGATTAGAGGGTCAGCCCTTAGGATTTCATAACCAACACAACCGCATACCTTGAATGTAGCCTTTCTTGACTTTGAATCACCTAGAGCTAGGGTAGGTGTTTAGGAATGGGTTTTGATCTTATTGTTCCTTAGTTTCAGTTCCCAGAAAACTCCAAAGCACAACTAGTATTTTTGGTTTCAAAAGCTCTCCCTTTAAAAATAAAAAATAAAAAAAAATGGAAGTCCCCCCTAAAAAGATTTTTTTGGTTTTTTTTTTATATTTTTCATGAATTAATTTAAAATTTGAATGAAAAATCCTTTTAAAAATCTTTTAATAATCTTCCAAAATATAATCCCAAACTGACCCATTATCCCCAATCTATTCGGATTAGGGATAGGGTTTAGTAAAAAATTTGAAATTCTCAAATTTTGAAGCTGACAAGGGAGCAAGGGGCACTTGGAGGGGTGCGCACCCCTTGCTCTTCCCTGCAAGGGAGGCATGGTAGGGGCATGCGCCCCTCCCTAGGGCCTCAGCCCCTGCCTCAACTCCTTCAGTTTTAGGGATCAAAATGTAATTTTTTCACTTCTAGGGATCAAAAAGTAATTTTTTAAAAATCCCTAAAATTATGGTTTTCATGCCATTAAACAAAAAATTACCTAAAATTTAAGAATCTATGAAAATATTTTTGAAAAAAAGCTCAAAACCTCCCAAACGGGCCAAAACCTAAGTTTAGTGAATCAAGTCCAGAAAGAACCGCTTTGTTCATCATTATCGGGCTCCAATGTTAAAAATTAAGCCTTCAAAATAATGAGTGAGCTAAGTTATGAAGTGCAAGCTTGTAATTCTTTTTGTTCTTCTTCATTGTATACTGAATTTGTTCATGAGTTCAATTACACCGAAGCCAAATTCTTTATTATACTTCATTGAATAATAATAAAACAATTGAAATGTGAACTTCTTATTGTTATTGCTGAGGCCACTTGGGCTAAAGTCATATTCCATGTGTTAATGATTCCATTGATGCCAATTGGGCAGAGAACCATGATTTTTGCTAATGACGAGGCCGTTAGGCCAATCGATTGTTATTGATATGATCCTATCGAACCATAACCAAGCCTAAGCCACGCTTGACAGAACGCCTATGTTAATAGGGGATAATCCATTAAACCGTGTGCATCGGTGACTCTACTGGTAGAATCAAAGTATCAGGGTCCTATCTAGGGAGGGCTCTTTACCCTAGGCATGTACTCGACCAAGTATACGAAGTAGAGAGAAGTTACTGCCCTGATGGATTACGAGGGTTTATGGGGTTTTTGGTGCAGTCCTGCCGATGGATATGATGTTGTTCTGTCTTGATGAATAGTCCTTTGGTGCCATTCTTTCATGGCACATATATGATATGTTTATTGAACCCATGATATATTTGATATATATATGTACATGTGACTCTATGAACCATTGATAAATATATGTTGATACCATTGTTTATTGACTCATTGATTAATTGTAAACCTCCTCATTCATATGCATTATATAAACTTACTGAGTTGACGGCTCATGACATCATCTGTGGATTTTAGGTTATAGATTGACGAGCATTTAGCATATAGAAGTTGAGGTGTATAGCTGGACTTCTTGATCTTCCTTCTCCATCAAGAAGTACAATGTATATATATTTATGCTTATTAATGATATGTATATAAATGTTAAAGTTCTATTGTTTATATCTTTAGTTACTCCGTATTCATTGAAAATTATAGTTGTAAATACGTTATATGTTTATGTATTGTTAAGACATTATTGGACTTTCCCTTGTATATGAGAATGATAAAATGACATATGATGTGTATATGGTTCAGGTTCTGATCTTGAGAATGACTTATATGTGATTATTTTTGCTTATATTCAAAGTTAGATGGGTTCTACAGGTTTTCGGTGGCCTACACCTACTTATGTCCTAGGACCGTTGCGACTTTTGGAGTTAGGTCGTGACATGAACTAAAACAATGAATTTACAAAGATATTTATAGTACTCTATACAGGGGTAATTTAATAATTACAAATAAAAACCTTAATTATTCCTAACTAGGTCAGAAGATACATCTGGAATGATTAGCAGTACATTGATTACGGTTCTGCTCCAATCCTAAGCCCAATAAGAATTTTGGGCTCAATACTATTATTGGGTCGGCGTTAACAAAATCTCAATAATCAATCGAGTTATATACTTGTGAACCCTCAATTTTACACCCTTAAGATGTCACTGCAACTTGACACCTGCTAAATTTTGTGCGCTACGTAGAGCCGGTACGATGGTCCCGCTAATCTTTCCGACCAAACTTTCTGTACCAGACAGCACCTTTTCAAAACTGATCAAATTTCTCCCAAAACTGACTGTCAATCTGTCCGATAATTAATTTCGGATCCACCGCCACTGACCGGTAATTTTTCAGACTTCAGAAAACTGACCCGAAACCTCCAAAAACAGACTGAAAAAGCCTCAAAAATCAAACCGGAGCCCAAAAATCGAGGCACTCGCTGACGTCCGCGAGACGTGGCTGTATGTCTACCATGTGTCTGCACAAGGCGCCCACGCGCTGGCCACGAGGCGCGTCGGCGGGCGCACCACCTGCCTCGCGGACGCCGGGAATACCCTTCGCGCGTCCGCCACTGAAGCGCTTGACGCGCGTCAGTATGGGCTGACGTGTCAGCCCATACTAACATGTCAGCTGGACGTGCCAGCGTGTCCGCCGGGACGTCTGGTGCGTCCGCCAGACGCTCCGATAGACTCCGCCAGCACGTCTTGCGGACGCGCGTGAGTTACACGCGCGTCTGCCAAGCCCCGTCGTGGCCGTTCCCCTTTTTGTGCAATTCTGAATTTGGCCTTCCTTTTTCTCACTTTCCAAGTCCTTTTTTGTCTTTTTTTATCCCTCATTTTCCCTATAAATACCCCACTCTCCTCACCATTTCTTCACACCTCAAGCATGTTGTTGATTGGCTATCCAATTTGCTTCTTCTTCTCTATCTCTCTCTAATTAAGTTTTAATCTTCAATTAGTTAGTTAATTAAAAATCAATTTTAATTAATTAACTAATTTCTTAATTAGTTTTAATCTCAATTAATTAAAAATCAATTTTAATTAATTAATTAATTTTTCAATTAGTTTTAATTCCAATTAGTTAATTAATT
>CATKHJ010669340.1:0-18257 GCA_949750685.1 Vernicia montana | reverse complement strand
TATTTAGAAGTATGTCTTTAGTGTATGATGAGTTTTGAGGTACCAGAGGTTCCTCATTATAGATGTTATAATATTTATGTTGAGCAGAAACCTGATGATGAGATTGAAGTTAATGATGTCATTGAGATGAATGCCCTGAATGGCATTAATGTGATTTAATGAGAAAATTGATAAGATTGAAATAATATCCCTGAGTGGTTTTGATATGATATTTTACCAGGTTCTGCTTAACAGGTGGGCCCATAGCCCTTGGTTTGTGACAGTTACAGCTGTCACTTTGCAGTTTTGTCTTTTATTGAGCAGTCAGGCTTACTACGGGTTCCGAAAGCCTTAAACTTTCCCGTTCCCTAGTGCCGGTCACGTGCCTTCGGGTTCGGGGCGTGACAGAAAAGTTATGCCAAACAGAACTTATGAAATTAACGTTATTTCGTCTGATTTTATAGCACACGCACTAACAAAAGTTTGACCAATGACTAATTTGACAAAAATTGCGAAGTATAAGGATTTTGATGACAAAAAAAGTAATTTTGTCCTGATTTATTTTTAGATACTAAGTTCGAGGACTAATTTGACCCTTTTGCCATCCAATATCACTAGTTCATAAACTCGTGTTTCGTGCGGTTTATTATTAAAAAATATTTTTAGTTAATTTTCATGCGTAATAAAAAGATATATAAATATTATTCTAAATAAAAGAATATATAAATATAAAATTATTATATATTTTATATATAATAATAATAATAATAATTATTATTATTATAATAAATTTTTAAGCGGTTTTCCGTCAATATTTTTATCTTTTATATTAATATAAAAATTCAAATTATCAATCACAATATATTCAATAAAAGGAAAAAAGAAATATGAGAGAATTATAATGTATTAAAATTATTATACAATTTTATTTATTTATATATATTTTTTTCATTTAATTTATTCGAATAAGATCATTATATGAAAAAATTAAAAAATTCTTAAACTTTCATATTAAATATACTATTATTTACCTAACATTTATTTTCAATTATTTTTTAAATACATAAAATTATATAAAAATTTTAAAAATTAAAAAAAAAAATTAAATGGTGAGCATATCATCCAGCTTTAATATATATATATATATATATATATATTCAAAATTAATTATATTTTAATTTTAATTATTCAAAATCCTTGAAAAAAAAATCTTATATTTTTCTGCTAAGTGTACTGTAGATATTGAATTTAATCTACTAATTTTAACAAAAATTACAATAAAAGACCAATGTCTCTCCCTTTCATATCCATGGTTTCAGTATCACAGAAGCAGCCACGTGTTTTCACATGGAGAGAAATAACAAACTCTACGCGCCCACACTGCAAATCCCAACAAAATCGCGACCTTTCACGAACACTCCACAACACTGCATTAGCTCTCTTTTTAAATTCTACTACAAACAACTCTTCAAAAATCAAATTCCTCTCTTCATTCCCACTCAAAGCCCTTACCTTTCTCTTTAATTCCCTGTAACTCCTCACCCATTTGGCCTTTTCTTTTTCTCGCTGCTCCGGCAATGGCAGCGACCACTTCCACGGCGTTGTTTAGTGGAGCCAGTCTCTGTCCACCGTCTCTGAGTAATAGGACCAGAAACGGTTTGTTTTTGCAGTCTTTAAGCTTCTCTACAAAACGCAATTCTTTCGAGTCGGTTCAATTAAAAAGGAGAGGAACTATTGGCGTTGGTTTTGAGAGGATTCCTAGAAGTCGAAGGTCTTGCTTTATCAGATGTGATGCTTCTAATGGAAGGGTAATTAATTAGTGTTAACTAATGATGATTAGTGTGTTTAGTTTTCCTAGATTTTGATTGATTGATGGATTGAATGAACAGATCACTCAACAAGAATTTACGGATATGGCTTGGCAAGGGATTGTTTCTTCTCCTGACGTGGCTAAAGAGAATAAGCATCAGATAGTGGAAACAGAGCATTTGATGAAAGCTTTGTTGGAGCAGAAGAATGGGCTTGCTCGGAGGATCTTTTCTAAAGTTGGAGTTGATAATACTCGTCTTCTTGAAGCTACTGATAAGTTTATCCAACGCCAACCTAAGGTAATTATTCACTTCACTGCATCAAGTTTGAATTTTGAGTCAAAATTATCACAATTAGCCTTGGAAGTTGCTATATATTTAAGTTATTAATTAAGTTTATTAATTGCTTAACCCCTGAATTGAAAACTTTCTGCTCCTTTACATGCCTAGATGGTTGGCATAGGTTAAAATGTCTTAGAATTCTAGAAATGGGATTTTAGCGGTAGCTCTGTGATAAGAGGTTTTGTTGAGGTGAAGAGTCTTAAATTTTGGAATTTATTTATGAATCCTCATTGAAATCTAAATTATGAATTTAGAAATCTCAGGCCTCACTATGAAGCTAGGATTATGTGATGCATCATTTGGTATATACAGTCTGCAGGTATTAGTTTCGTCGCACACCAGAAATCTGTTTCAAAGCTTCCTGATTGCTTTACCTCTCTGTCTGTCTGATTACATTAGGTTCTTGGTGAATCTGCTGGTTCAATGTTAGGACGTGATTTAGAGGCTTTGATCCAGCGAGCCAGGGAATTCAAGAAAGAATATGGGGATTCATTTGTTTCTGTTGAGCATTTGGTTCTTGGTTTCGCTAAGGATCAGCGATTTGGAAAACAGTTGTTTAAGGATTTTCAGATATCTCTTCAGACATTGAAATCTGCAGTAGAATCAATAAGGGGACGCCAATCAGTTATTGACCAAGGTAAAAGAATTTTCTTCTTAAGCTTATGTACATGAATGTCCGTGTGCACACATGCACAAACTTGTGCATGGATGTATCCATGCGTGTTTGCATTGCATGCATGTTAAGTTATTCTCTTCTTTCCTTTGTTTTTTGATCGTCATGCATTGCTCCTTTAGTGAGATCAAGGTTTGATTGTCTCAAGTTACAAAGCAATTCAAGCTTTGCTATTTTTAAATTTGAAATGTGACATGTTTCAAAACTTTAATAATCAAGCTTGATCCATCCACCATTATAGTGCTGAGGGCAGGGAAACATTTCCCAACTTTTTTTTTTCAGCATAGAAAGCAGATGGTTCATTATAAATTTGGCTTTCCTCCGGCTGTATTATTCATTTTTTTTATTTGTTGATGTGCCACATTATTTCACTTGTTGGTGTTTATAGCTTCCAAGGTGTTGGAAGCCTTATAATGTAAGCAAGTCTTACATTTTTAGTTTGTCTCAGATCCTGAAGGGAAGTATGAAGCATTGGAGAAATATGGAAAGGATTTGACAGCCATGGCAAAAGCAGGAAAGCTTGACCCAGTTATTGGAAGGGATGATGAGATACGTAGATGTATCCAGATTCTCTCCAGGAGAACAAAGAACAATCCTGTGCTGATTGGTGAACCAGGTGTTGGGAAAACTGCAATTTCTGAAGGGTAAGCACTAAGCAAGTGTTTACATGTTTGCAGAGGGCATTGTTATTAGGGTTGATGAACGCATGATGCTGTGCTTTTTCTGATAAATAGGGTTCCTAACCTCCTCTTCTGAGTTCTGACCAGTTTATGGTTTATTCTGACTGCATTTTAACTGGCTATTGCTTGTTTGATATTGTGCTGGCACTTTTAATACCCCTAATCTTCGTCAACTTTGGAGTTCAAATAACCTTCATGTGCTGGCATAAATGCTTATATGCCAATTCTTGATTGTATGCTTAATTGTTATGAGTTTTGTTTGTGATTTTGTGTCCAGTAGGAAGTTCAAAGGAGGGTCCCTGAATTATTTTTGTCTAGTCTGTCTCTGAGCTACTCTAGATTCCTTTACCTTAGTGTTTTACTTCTATCTTCTGTAGACTAATCTAATGGTTTCATCTTGACAGGCTTGCCCAAAGAATTGTGCAAGGAGATGTACCTCAAGCTCTGATGAATAGGAAGGTGTGTTCTTAACATGCAACATCAATTCTGTTTTGCTAGGGACTGTTTGCTTTAGCTCTCTCTCAGGATGGGACAGTTTTTATTACTGAGGAGGGATTTTGCTGCATTGATTGTAATCTATCCTGATTGTTCAAATCTGGTGCTGATGTTGTCCACTTCTTGTTTTCCAGTTAATATCCCTTGATATGGGTGCACTTATTGCTGGGGCAAAATATCGTGGAGAGTTTGAAGATAGATTGAAAGCTGTACTTAAGGAAGTTACAGAATCAGATGGTCAAATTATTCTTTTCATTGATGAGATCCACACAGTTGTTGGGGCAGGTAATATGCTTATCAAATATCAGGTTTTTCTCTTTATCCTTTTGAGCTTACTAAATTGAATATAAAAGATTAAATATTAATGTAAATTTCCATTACTTTGTGACATACATGTAAAATATAAAAGGAAAGTAGCATGATAGTACCATGCTAATTGTTCCTAACTGTAGATTTACTTTAAGTAGTTTTATTTATTGTTTCATTTTTCTGTTTTTCCCATGCATGTGAATAAAAATGTGGATAGTCTTTATTTGTGGGTAGTTATTAAGTAAATTTCTTTATTGTAGTGGGTAGTTATCTAGTACTTGTTATTGTATTTCCTTATTTAAAAGTTTGTGACTTGTGAGTTAATAAAAGAATTAAGTAGGATTTTGACAAAGGTTTGAGTTCCTAAAACTCAGAGATTGTAGACTTCTCTCAGGCAAGCTCTAAGAGATCGTAGGGTTCTCTCTTAACGAGCCCTAATTCTTTTTCTTTATTCGATCAAATAGACCCATAACTAGATCCAAAATTGGGACCATAACACTAACACATGAAAATGAGGTTTATAGAAAAACTGGTGATGATAATTGCATAACTAAGAATAATCTCTTATTATCTGTTTTCAGGTGCTACGAATGGTGCAATGGATGCAGGCAATCTCTTGAAGCCTATGCTTGGTCGGGGAGAACTACGGTGTATTGGTGCAACAACACTGGATGAATATCGAAAATATATTGAAAAGGATCCAGCCTTGGAGCGTCGTTTCCAGCAAGTTTATGTTGATCAACCATCAGTTGAAGACACAGTTTCCATACTTAGAGGGCTACGTGAAAGATATGAGCTGCATCATGGAGTTCGTATTTCTGACAGTGCACTTGTTGAAGCTGCAATTCTCTCTGACCGTTACATCAGTGGAAGATTTTTACCCGACAAAGGTAAAACTATTGCATATAGACATGTTACAGCCTGAAGGGTCAGTGGCTGCGTTTTAATGATATTTGTCTTTAGATGGTCGTATGCAAATTGCTATAGTTGTCAGCAATAGCAACTGGATGTGCAAACACAAAATTCTGTACCACTTTCTGATTCTCTTGGAACTTTCATTGCATTAAATATTTAGCTAACTCAAAGTATCATGATAATAAGCTAGATGTATTAAAAAGAGATCAACTGCTATCCCCAGGATTGAAGAGGGATTTTTTAAAATCGAGAGTTTTTTATCCTTTTCATTTTGTTCACATTTTTTGAATTTTCTAGGTTTTAGATGAAAATTTGTTTCCAACTGCATTTTTTGCATCAATGCCAGAGTGTTTAAGAAGCTCATTTTAAACATCTACAAATTCCATTGAGTGCTCATGAATTTTTCAAATTGCAGCTATTGATCTAGTTGATGAAGCAGCTGCAAAGCTGAAAATGGAGATCACTTCAAAACCTACTGCCCTTGATGAAATCGACCGTTCAGTATTGAAACTGGAAATGGAGAAGCTATCTCTTAAAAATGATACAGACAGAGCTTCAAAAGATAGGTTGAACCGTCTTGATGCTGAGTTGTCTCTGTTAAAGAAGAAACAAGCTGACTTGACAGAGCAATGGGAGCATGAGAAGTCTGTCATGACTCGTATCCAGTCAATTAAGGAAGAGGTATATTATTTTTATCATACTAAATTGATTATATTGTTAACATATTATTATGATTGGTGTTATCATTGTAATCTTAATAGTAATTCTCCATTAGAATTATCTTTCTCTTCAGTATAATTTTTAAAAAGTCTAAAAAGGGTCAGTGGGGTCAAGAGAATGAGTTTTGAAACAGGAACCTAATTAGGAATTATTATGCTGACTTTGGAAATTTCTCAATAAATACTAAAGGACATTCATGTCAAATAATATAAATTAGTGATACAATTGTTTTGGAACTAACTCTGTTTTGCCTTTTGCTTTATGCAGATTGACAGGGTAAATCTTGAAATTCAGCAGGCTGAGCGTGAGTATGATCTTAATCGTGCTGCTGAACTGAAATATGGTAGCTTGAACACTTTGCAACGGCAACTTGGAAGTGCTGAGAAAGAGTTGGATGAGTATATGAGTTCTGGAAAGTCCATGCTGAGAGAAGAAGTTACTGGGGATGATATTGCTGAAGTTGTCAGCAAGTGGACTGGCATCCCTGTTTCCAAGCTTAAACAATCAGAGAGGGAGAAGCTGTTACATTTGGAGGAAGAGTTGCATAAACGTGTGGTGGGTCAGGATCCTGCAGTGAAAGCTGTAGCTGAAGCAATTCAAAGATCTCGTGCTGGTCTCTCAGATCCTAGGCGTCCAATAGCTAGCTTCATGTTCATGGGTCCCACTGGTGTTGGAAAAACAGAATTAGCTAAAGCATTAGCTTCCTATATGTTCAATACTGAAGAAGCCCTTGTACGAATTGACATGAGTGAATACATGGAAAAACATGCAGTTTCACGATTGATAGGTGCCCCCCCAGGTTATGTAGGGTATGAGGAAGGGGGACAGTTGACGGAGACAGTTCGTAGGAGGCCATATGCAGTTATTCTATTTGATGAGATAGAGAAGGCCCATTCTGATGTGTTTAATGTCTTCCTTCAAATCTTGGATGATGGAAGGGTAACTGACTCGCAAGGTCGCACTGTTAGTTTCACTAACACTGTCATCATTATGACTTCCAATGTGGGCTCGCAGTACATACTTGACACAGATGATGACATGCCAAAGGAGGTAGCGTATGAAACAATTAAGCAGAGGGTGATGGAAGCTGCAAGATCAATCTTTCGACCAGAGTTCATGAACAGGGTTGATGAGTACATAGTTTTCCAGCCTCTGAATCGCGATCAGATAAGCGTTATTGTCAGATTACAGGTACTATTGCTTTACTTTTGCTTGGCATGAGTCATTTTAATTTAGTGAATTTCATTTAGTGTCAGAAATTTTTTGAGATAAAACACTAGGAGAGCCCCTGAAATTCTCTTGGACAATTGAATATTTTTCATAAAATTTATGTATGTTATACCTTATTGACTCAGACCCATTTCATATCATGATTGAAAAGGTTAAAAAATTGTCTGGGCTTGGTAATTCTTAATAGGCCTTTAAATAATGGATGGACCATGATTCAGTTAATTAATTGCTATTATCTTTAAGCTTGATATATTAGGATTGAGGTTTTTGTAGATTGTCATATGCATGGGTACATGCTATGGAACATGATATTATTATTTTCCGAAATAACCAAACTGTGTTTGAATTTTGATTTTGAAGTTTACCTCATCATGTCTATGTACTACATATATAAGTAAGCATATCACAAAAAGATGATTCTCTAGTTTGCATCTTTCAGATCTTTACCTCATGTTTGTGTGTGCATTGCAGTTGAAACGTGTGCAGAAGAGAATTGCAGATCGAAAGATGAAAATAAAGGTGACTGAGGCAGCTGTGGACCTTTTAGGTAGTCTTGGATATGATCCCAACTATGGAGCTAGGCCAGTTAAGAGGGTGATTCAGCAGTATGTTGAAAATGAACTTGCTAAAGGTATCTTAAGAGGAGAATTCAAGGATGAGGATACTGTGTTAATAGACACTGAGGTTACAGCATTTTCCAATGGCCAACTTCCCCAGCAAAAACTAGTCTTCAAGCGCCTTGAAACTAGCGCGGATACTTCAGCTGCAGAAAGTCGAGCTGTTTCACAAACTCTTTGAATGCCTTTTAGACGTTTCTCCAAACTATGACAACAATTTCTTTGCGGAATATCTTAGGCTGATACTAAATGAACTTTCATCTTGTATAATGTTTTACATACAGAAAATATAAAGCGTCAACGTATATTTTCCTTCATTGTTGAAGCATTCTGTTGGTTACCTGGCTTCTTGATATTTTCAGCCTAGGCCATCCGGCGGAGTCATTACCCTTTCGAAGCTTTTAAGAGCACACGATAATGACTCTATACTTAAAAGTATAGTCAATGACGCAATGCGATAAATTTAATAAAAGTGCCTTCTTTACAGAGTTTATTTTTCAGTTAAATTTCTGATAATTGTACCTAATTGCTTTACGGATAGATCAAATTCTAAAGAAGAGAAATTGTAAAATTGAATTATAATTCAGATTTGGAAAGTCTCCTTACAAAGTATATCTCTGCTATCAAATGAATGGTTCGAGGTGTCATAGCAATGGCAATGTGGTAGATAATCCATTTGTTAAAAAGTAGGTCTTCTGGAATTGGTTTAAGTTATGCTTCATGTCTTGTCTTCTATCAATTGGTAAGGCTTGATTGTAGTGGTGAATACTTCCAGAGGTTGTCTTGCAGATAAGAAACCTCAGTATTCAGAGTCAATTTATATCAGAACAACTAGAATCTGTATTATCAGGGAAAATGCAGTTCTGTGCTGTTGTGTATTGGGTTTGATTCTTTCCCAGGGGATACATGAGCACCTTGCTGCTTCTAAGTTCTAACTTCAAATAAGAAGGTAGACCTATTTTGTCAAGAAAATTAAATTTGGAGGCTGACAAGAATTGAGAATGGCAAATAGGCAAGTTGCTTATAAGGCAACTGCAAAATCAGACAATTCACCTGTGTCGCTAAAAAATAACGCGGTTGTGGTTTGATACCCTGAGATTATTATTCTGATAAAGACCTGTAAACCTCTCATGCTCCCACTGCTAAACTTACTATCTCCATAAAAAAAAAATGTACTATTTGGATTGTTACATGCTTCGGTAAAATAGGCTTTAAGGAACAGTCTTGGAACATAATTACTCAGAGAAGTTGTTTGATTTAGTTTTAAAAGTTAACAATATTTGCATTCAGTATATAGTTACATTTTGGCAGACTCATACAGCTGCTTATTGTGAAAGTTCAGAAATGAATACGATCAGAGTAACAGAAAGAAGTGTTTTGTGTAATGAGTAACTAGCGTACAAGTAATGTGGTATACAAAAAGTTCACTTTGCAAATATTATGATACAATTAAGCATATCAATTGTGTAACTCTACTATACATGGATATCTGCACCTGAACACATTGAAACACCATTGCCGGTCAGCTCATCATCTCATTTATATTGAATTTTCTTCCTCTGATGTCTGCCAAAGCAACAAGGAGATGTTTGGTGACTTAGTTACTGTCTAGAGTGAGAAAAGTACCTTCTCCTTTTAATTGAAACCTTTCTCAGGTTCTGAAGCATTAAGGCTCGTGTTTTGCCATCAGGTTTGAGACCAGTACTGTGCATTTTCATGTACAGCTTTTCCTCTGATGTCTACCAAAGCAACAAGGAGATGTCTGGTAACTTAGTTACTGTCTAGGGTGAGAAAAGTACCTTCTCCTTTTAATTGAAACCTTTCTCAGGTTCTGAAGCATTAAGGCTCGTGTTTTTCCATCAGGTTTGAGACCAGTACTCCGCATTTTCGTGTAGAGCTTCTTAGCTGATTCAACTCTGCCTCTTAAACACATTCCATGAATGACAGCATTGTAGAGAGACACATCTGGTGCAACTTGCTACAATGCAAACCAAAAAGATGCAGGTTGTGAACATTTGAAGTGCAAAGGACATGAGAAAAACTGAAATAGCTCTTCCAGAGAGAATACAAGGTTCAAGCAGATAATCAACAGACAAGATCTAAGGACCTGAATATCCTAATGGAATTTAACCTTGGACTTTATAGATATACCATCCATTGGACCACCAATTCACTAATTTTTTCAATAGGTCAGTTGATTATGACAACTACTCAGACAGAAGATGGAAAAGGCATTATAATGCAAGAAGCAGAGGCATGCACTCGTGCACAGGGAAGGAACAAAGTTGTAATGACTCATTTTCTTTAATCTAGAAATGCCAAATCAAGGATTTGACTTATACAGGCAAGTGTTTTGTTCATATAACATTTGTTAAAGATGTAGCTCATTGAAATATTTCTTTTAATTTATGTTTCATTCCCTGAATAAGTATGAAAAATTAAACAAGTAGACAAAGACTGAATTCAGGAAAAGCATTAACATGAAGAGTGGATGATTATAAACGTAATCTTAGCATAAGACCATTACTATAGGATTTATTCTATTTTGAAGCAGTATAGAATAGAATGTTAAAAATATAAACTTACATCTAGAATTTCTTCCACTTCACTCCAAAGAGATGCCCAAATGCAACTTCTTATCAGTGACAAATAAGTAAATGTATCTGGAGTGCACTTCTGGTGAAGCATGTGCTCATAAACTTGTAATGCAACTTTTGGCTTTCTTGCAATTTCACAAGCACCAATAACAAGATTGTAAGATGTGGTTGAGACTGGCAGTTCAGAAGCTTCCAACTGCCACAACAGCTGAAGAGATTTATCCCATAGACCAAGCTTCTGGCATAACAATAAAGCAGTGTTGTATAGATGCTCATTCATTTGAGAGCTCTGTTCTGCTTTTATGCTCTCAAACAGCTGAAGAGCATTGGCAAATTGATCCGCTCTGTATAGCGCATTAAGCAATGCATTCCATGTGTATGCATCAGGTTTATGACCCAAAGATTTAGCTTTTTCAAAGACCTTAAATGCTAGTTTGAGTTCACCAGCTTTTCCAAGTGAATTCATCAATGCATTACATGCAATAAGATTTGGCTTCAGCCCACGATTCAACATATTTTGGAAAATATTTAGAGCTAAATCCCACTTTCCCTCCTTTGTGCATGCCCCAATTACAGCCTGCAATGTATCATCTCTTGGTTTAATTCCATATTGTTCCATCTCACTGTATGCATCAAGTGCCAGCTCATGCTGGTCACATCGCACAAAAATGCTAACTAACAGTGAGTAAGTAACCTGTGTTCCATGACGGCCTTTTTCTTTCATGCTTCTCCATAATCTCTCCGTTTCAACCCAATTGTTCACTCTTCCACAAACAGATATCATTGTGTTATAAACAATGATATCAAAATCACTCTTCTCTCTGGAGAACCCTCCCAATTCTGCGAACATACTAAGCGAGGATTCACAACCCTGTGTATCTGCTACTGCTTTTAGAATTAAGGTATATGTATGGCCTGTTGAGATTTCATTTCTCCTCATGAACTCAAAGACTCTTAATGCATAATCAAGTAGTTTGTTTCTTAAGAGGCAAGAGATAAGAGAATTACAAGCATGTCCATTGGGTTGGAGACTGGAGAACTCCATGGACCTGAACAATTGTAGTGCACTATTAACCTTGTTGGATCTGCCAAGCATCACAATCCTTCTTGATAACTCTTTCTCATCTGTTTCCTCTAAAAGATGTACCTTACTCTCATTAACAGTGACAGTGTTTCTCAAAAGCATTGAAGGCTGGATAATACTTTCAGGATCCACATCCAATTCTTGGTGATCCTTCAAATTTCCCCAAGGAGGCAAATATTGTCCAAAATAATCCGTGTTAAGTTCATCATTTCCTCTTTGAAGCAATTCCTTCTCTTCATTTTCTTCAGAAACCAACCCATACTCATCACTAGCAACCAAATTTGATACAGTTAACAAATTTGTCATTTTCTTAGAACCAAAGCGCAAACTCAGATGGGGCATCTTCAATTGCACACATCTAAACCAAGTATACCCCTTTATGGACATGGAAACCGTACTAAGCTCGCATATTCCCACATAACTTCTATTCATTTTTAAACCAGAACTACTGTACAAGCAAAAATCGTAACTCCTGCGGCAAGCTATATGTTCACAATTACTTGGCATATACAAGCTACTTTGACAAGCAAACCCATTCCCCTTCAAATTAAATAGAATTGAATTCCCCAGTATTTCTACCATGACTGGACCCAAAGTAGATTAATAAGCAATAAGTAACTATTCACTTCAATACAACATCTCTGAAACAACAATTAACCAGCACAGTGAGCATGACCCAGTTGCATAATCCAGCATAAGCACTCAAATAAGGAAAAGTTAACACCTTTGCTCAATAAAAACTAAACCACTGCCATTAGAAACAACTGTTCTTGTGACTATTACAAGAAATCAAAATAAAGCATCATACCCATATAAGATTTATGTCAAACACAGCAAAATAAAGGAAAAATGGACTATTTAAAGGGAAGGTTACCTGGAAAGAGCTTGGATATTGAAAGAGAGAGAGAGAGAGGAGGGAAAGAGAGACACACTGTGCAGAGAAGATTTTAAAGGGCAGATAATGCAGCAAACGGCATTGTTTTATCTGTTGAGCCATCAACCAAACGGTGCCGTTTTGTCCCAGGAACTCTCGAATTTCAAAAAGCAATCTTCTAAGTTAAGGCTTCTACTGAATCTTACCGCCACCCACGTCAAGTCCACGCACCCTTTTTCTATTCCTTTCTCACTCTATATTAAAGAAAACAACACCAATGGCATTGAGAATCAACTGTAAGCAAAAGGGTCAGTTTTGTAAACATTTTATGATAAGGTATGTTCCTTTTCTTTAGCAAATATATTCTCATTTGATGGGTTTCTGCTAAATTTTTTGTTTTGATTTTTATGTACTACAGCAATGGAAGGAGAAGGAGAAAATGAATTAGTAGAGAATGTAGAATCTAAAAGAGAGGAAGTGCAGGAGGTGAAAAAAGTAGAAGGAGAAGAAGAAAAAGAAAACTTAGAATCAGAGAGAGGAGTGGAGGAGATGAAGGAAGAAGTAGCATGTGAGCCCATCTGTAACCCCTGCATCCAGCCTCCCCAGCTTCCTTTTGTTGAACATCACGCCCCTAGTATGTCTCCTTTCGTGTTTCTGATCTATTGTCTATTATATGTTTATGGGTAAATTCTTGTATTTGTTTTTTTCGTAGCAGTGTTTTAAATTAATTAGTCGTGCTTTATTACTGCTTCCCAGTTACTTGTATTTTGCCTTGTTTTTCATGAAATTTAGCTTATAGTCCTATAATGTGATTTTGGACTGTTAGGCTGCAAGATGAATATTTTATGATTTTATGGTTGTAAGTGTTATGTTATTTCAAAGCAGATTTTTAATTTTTGGGGTATAGGATGCAACTACCAGTCATATTGGATGCACCAGTTACAGGTATCATACACTATTAATTAAATACAACAATAGTTGCTTTAGAAGTAAAAACTTGCTTTTCAAAATTTTATTTGTTGTTGTAGCATCTTTTTACTTAATTTTGGAAATGGTTAACTGCATTGGAAATGAAATATTCAAATCTGTACTAGAAGTGTTCACTGGGGTAAAGGAAAAAAAGAAGAAGAAAGAAATTGGATAGTTGTACGTGATTGGAGAGCAAAACATTGGAAACCAAGCAAGGTCTCAAGTTGCTTATCCACCAGCAGAGTGTGTTTGTTTCCATGAGAGCATGCTTGTTTGGGGTCAATTTACTAACTTGCATTATTGGGACCTATAATACTGTCAAAAAGATTTTGCAAGTGTGCATAGTATTCCTCTGAACATTTTGACATGATAATATGACAAATTTTATACTACTGTTTGCAAGAATACTCTGAAAGTGGCAATGAAATTTAGTACTGAAGCATGATGTGCTTATGGGAAGTGCAGGAGGCTTGCAATGTTAGTTTGTTACATCTTACATGTTGCTGTCAATGAAATAGTTCCCAACTTAGGCCTGCCTATAGTAAGCTGATGGCTGCTTAAAAAATTTTAGGTTCTATGCACTTGTATCATTCAGTCTTTTATTTGTTAATTGTCACATAGTTTTGCTTGTTGGTTTTTGTTGCTTTTAAATGTTGGGAGCTTTCCATGCTATGTTGATGTTTTGCAGAAAGCAAGTCTCATTCTATGTTTGTTGCAGAACGCAAGAGGAAGTATGAAGCACTGAGTGGATTTGGAAAAGATTTGACAGCCATGGCAAAAGCAGGAAAGCTTGACCCTGTTATTGGAAGGGAAAATGAAATAAGTAGGTGCATCCAGATCCTTGCCAAGAGAACAAAGAACAATCCTTTGCTGATTGGTGAACCAGGTGTTGGAAAAACTGCAATTTCTGAAGGGTAAGCATTATAGTGTTTGCTAGTTCATAGAGGCAATATCATTAGGGTGAACAAACAAGGATACCGAGCTTTTGGAGATAAAAATGAAATACTGATGCATCTCAATTTGACCAAGTGATGACTTTTCTTAACCTAACCAGCCTTTTCCCATTCTACTTACCATTAACACAATGCATGAGGCTTATGCAGCCTTCCCTTTGCACTACAAGGAGTAACTTTATTGTTGCACCAAGGTTCACCCTCCCTACTGTGAACACGTAATTTTGCACCTTTAGGACATTTAACTGCATATAACTAGACTTGCGCAGGTTTAGAAGCAAGAGTTAGACATTCCAGGGAATAAACAGACTTCCATGTACTTTGGAAAAGCCCTGGGGCCTTCGGAATCAAGAACGGACACAAAACGGATGTAAACGGGGCAAAACAGGAGAAAAAAGAACAAAATAGTGAACTAGCCTGTGGGCTGCCGCAGGCTGGCCTTGCGTAACTGCAGGGGCCTTTGTGGCAACCGCAGGCCCACTGTGCGGTGCCTCAGTGCTGGTCCGTGTTTTTCCTTTCGTTTTGCATTCCAATCCCACATCGAAAGTTGGGACTTTCTTTCTCCACTCCTTGGCCTATACAAGACTCCTAGGGCTAATTCATCATTGGTTTAAGTCCACCTAATTTAGTCCTCCTTAAATTAAATTAGGTTTGTTACTTGGACTTATTTAAATTCCCTTTGCTTTTGGCGACCAAGTCATTTTTGCTTGATTTAATTTGGCTTGAGGACTTGGACATATTTTTATACTTTTGCATATTTTTGGAAAGTGGAACTCAGATTTGACAAGGTGCTCCATCCTCCTTCTCCGACTTCAAAGAGAGCTACGGTAAAACATCTTTATCTTATTCTTTCATCATCAAGGTAAAACACCTTCTTCTACTTCTTTCTTCTAAAATCACAAAATACCAAAACATGATAAAATCAACAAACCCTCCATTGCAAAATAAAAGAACTGCATGGGTTTTGATTTCCATTCGAAAAGATACGCAGACACACTTAGTTCCAGTGGCAAATCCAAATTAAAATGAACAATATCCTCTTCCCTCTCACCTTCTTGTTTTGGGGAATGTATGACTTCTCTAGTACCCATAAGGGTTAGAGGAAGTATCTCCTATCCTTTTGGTTTGAAATGTAATTCTCCTTTTATTTCACTTTTTCTATGTTTTGTTCTATAATTGTCATTCATACTTCTGATTGACATTCCATTCTTTTTAATTGTCATTCCATTATTGATTTGTTCATGAAACCATTTTCATTAAGCTATTCTTATATTAATAAGCTAAACCATCATTTGCAAAGTAAACCAAAAATTTAGTCCTCGAATCCTACTTGGTTTCGAAGGACTGGGTGCATTTCTATTGGATAAATAAATTAGAGTCAAATTATGGATTTTTACTTTATATTTTTCCAATTAAAAATAAATTAAGGTAGCGACTCCCCGAAATCATTTTCAAAATTAAAGAGTAAATTTTCCAATAAGCAACAACCGCTTCACTCGTGAGATTGAACCCAAAAGAGCATTTCGATTCCTAAGTGGATCGGACCGGTGCTCTAACGAGACCTCAAAGTTGACAATTAGACCGAAAGGGCAACTTAAGAAAAAATTAGAGCAAGCTCGTCGAGTCGAAAACCCGAAAGGGCGGCTCGGGTAAAAATTAGATCTAAAAAATGAAAAAATAAATGTTTTGTTCAAATTGGATTCTAGTTTCAAGTTGTATCATTCAAAAGTGCAAGTCCATTTGTCTTTTTCAAAATGGAAAATAGATAGTATGTCCTGTCTCGTTCAAATGTCAAAAGTTCGAGTATGTTAGTCTCACTCAAGTAAATAGTTTGTTCTGTCCCACTCAAGTAGTCCATCATCAAGTCTGTCTCAAAATAAACAGTTCATCCCTCATTGTGTTGATTGTTCGTTTTCTTACTAAAGGAGCTAAACAACTCTACCTCTCCTCATAGTCATCTTTCCTAAATCATCACTTGAGACCTTTCAAGTCAACATGTCAATTTATCACAAGCCAAGTTGCCCTTATCCCTCATTAGGGGCATATCCTATGAAGTCATCATCCTTACCATTCATATCCTTTCGAGTCATCTTCTGCCAACCCTTCATCCCTTATTAACGTCATGTTCTCCAAGTCGTTTCTTTATGTCAAGTGCTCAAGTCACTAAGAGACCAAACCAAACAGCTTCCCCATTCCAAAGAGCTCATCGTTTGACCCAAGTGTCAATTCCACTAAGTCCAACCGATAAAGCGTCACCTTAAGAGACTTTTTAATTTCAGACAATAAGATATTTCTCATTGTCTTCTCCATAGATCATGCTACAACAACAAATCCATAAAACATCCCATAAACCTCTCAAAAGGTTCAATCCACAAAGCCCAAACATTCATGGATGGTGATAAACCGTCTTCCAAGCCCAAATTCCTTGGCAAAACCAATCATGCATCCCCATAGGTCATGCTACAATAACAAATCCATAAAACATCCCATAAATCTCTCAAAAGGTTCAATCCACAAATCCCAAACCATTCATGGATGGTGATAAACTGTCTTCCAAGCCCAAATTCCTTGGCAAAACCAATCATGCATCCTAAAAGGTTCAAACCACTGAAGCCCAAGCTCCTTGGCAAAACTACAATCGATTGTACCTTGCAAACCTCTTAAAGAGTGCAACCCTTAAACCCAAGTCATTTATGGGTAGCCCAAAAATGTCCTTGTAACCAAAGTCCTCTAAATGTTGTACTAGAGGCAAAACCAAAGCCAACCAAATCATCATCTCTCAAAGAGAACCCATGGGCCGTATGAAGCAGACCCCACAAACCCATTTGTTCATGGAAAGCCCATGAACCATCCTTAAAGGCCAAGTTCCTTGGCAAAACTAAAGTCAAACCACTCAAAAGAGTTCAACCCACAAACCATCCTTGGATCGCCTAAGCAGCCAAACCCTCTATCAAACCTAAAGTCCATTGCCCTTTTAAAGCTGTGTTAGGGGCAAAACCGAATGTCAACCCATCTTTTCTCAAGAAAACTAATGGACCACAGAGTGAGATCCATGAAGTCCAAACCATCCGTACCATCCTTGAAGTCCAAACTCATTTGGCACAAACACCCTAAAGTTATCAAGGACAAAGCCAAAAACAAATTCATCTTATCCCAAAAGAACTATCGGATCCCACAAAATGAACCCACCAACTGTTGGATAGCCTCTAATGCTGAGCCAGAGACAAGCAGAAATTCATCATCCTTCCAAAAGCACCAATGAACCACACAAAGTGAGATCCATAATGTCCAAATCACCCTTGAAAAAACAAGTAGATAAACTTTCTTTGAAGCCTAAAATCCATTTGGCAAAACCAACAAATCCTTTGATTTGAACTCAAAACCAATCAACTCAAGGCCAAACCCGACCCCAACTTTCCAAGATGATCCTTAAACCTAGACTGAGTATGGTTTCAACTGATTTGAAGGCATCATCCTCAACAATCCTGCAAACCTGACCCAAACTGAGTATGGCTCCAATTAGCACCAATCTGATAGCATTGCTAAAATCTCACCATTTCATAGCTATTTCCTTTTGAATAAACAAACCAAGGCCAAACAAGAAAGCCGAAATCCTTCACCCTCGATGACCGTCAAAGTCACTATTGCAAACACTGAATTAGTGTAGTATTTGTTATATTTTATTCACTGAATAAGCATGTATATATATACAGGTATAGGCTTCTATTCTAGGAAAGATAGCATAAAATCTGTCTACAAATCAGCCTCTCAATCTCTGTGAATCAGGGAATCTATACTTTCCTAATCTAATCATTTATACAGCCTGTAACACTCCCCCTCAAGCTGGAGCAAAGATGTTAATCATGCCCATCTTGTTACAAAGATAATTAACCCTGACCCCATTCAGAGCTTTTGTAAAGATGTCTCCCAATTGTTCTCCAGTTTTCACATATCCTGTAGAGATCAAGCCTTGTTGAATCTTTTCTCGAACAAAGTGACAGTCAATCTCAAT
>CATKHJ010669316.1:0-17779 GCA_949750685.1 Vernicia montana | reverse complement strand
TTTTTTCTTTTTTCTTAGCAATATGGCAATATATCCTTCAACTACTATATTATATGAATCAAATTAATGATGTGAGGACTGGATATGGGGTAAACAAAATTATTTGAAATTGTAAATATTAAATGATAAAACCTAAAAAATATTAAATTATGGGTTAATTAACATTAATCTTGTTTTACATATATTTTGAAGGAAAATAAAGTTGATAAAAAGAAATAATTTAAAGAAAATGTAGTGTGAATAGGAATAAAGAACTATTTATATTATTTTTATGAAAAATAAATTAATTAAAAACTATTCATTTTTCAAAAAATTTATACATATTTTTGTGGTTCGTATTTTGATATTTTTTTAGTGTCTTTTATATATTTTATTTCATAAAATTATCTTTAATAATTAATCAAAAATAATTGTCAATTAAATGATAAAAATAAATATTTAATTAGTTTTCTTATTAAAAGTTAATATTAAAATTTTAAATTGTCACAATCAAATTTTAAATTTTAAATCTTTATATGTCAAATGTCAAATCGCAAATTCTACCATTCAATGGCACCCAATATTATTCCAATTCAACTCGAGTTCATTCTAGTTTTAATTTTCACACTCAAAATCAAATAAATATTCAAAATGATCGAATTTGGATTGACCTACAATATAATTTAAACTTATTTGCAAACTCAAATGAGAGCTCAAATAAACCGGATTTGAAAATCAATTATTATTCTAATATTTGCATATAAAATAAAATGTATACTTAAATTCTAAAAAGATTAAACTCTACTATGCTCCTATACCACTCAACTCAAATACTGTAATACAACTCCAACTCGATTAAAATCACATTCAAGCATTTTACAAGCCAAATAGGAATATTATGACCTCTAATAGGACAATATAAGCCTCCTAAAATTGAATTGCTTTAAGTATCAAAACTAACAAAATCATTTACTACAATGATTTGAAAACTACAAAATAATCCCCTAAATGTTTCAGAAAAAACAATTGAAAAGTTATCGTTCCATGTGCACATTAGTCATCAATTTAAACCAAAATTAACATCTTTTCCCTTTTCTAGTCACTGTTTTATCTTCCACTACCAGAGGTATATGAAAATAAAAGGATTTTTTTTTTTTTTGCCAGAAGGTCTTTACTTCTGTAATAATTGACCATGAAAAATACACAACAGAGTTGCAGCAAACTGCCTCTGCTAACGGCTCTCATCCATGGGATCATTTCGATTACAAGATTGAGATGTTAAATCCTTGTCATCTTGCCTTGATTCCTCGGGAACTTTAGAAACTGAATCTTCAAGTGCCTCTAGAAAAGACAAAACAGTGAACTTATCTGCAACATCAGGATCACAACATATTACTAGTTATGGTAACCATTCAATCATAAATTAATAAAAGGGTTAGCAACCAAATAAATCCAAAAAATTGATGAAATTTGCAATTATGGTCAAACCATATACGCTAATCATAATATTTTTGTCAACATTGACCGCTTTAGGATTTACAAGCTGAGCATGTGCCAGTGCCAGGGATTTTGGAAATGGTTCAGAAGAAGCCATGTAACAAAATCGGATTGAATTGGACCATATTGATTTCCAATCATCCGTATCATAACAGGGAATATTGGTAGGCTAAAAATCCGATACATAATTGGCCGATATGTATCAACCGACATTTAAAACCATGGACAGTGCACATCTTGAGTGATTAAAATAAGTTGGACCAAATGATGCCAGTTCAAGGACAGATTGAGAAAGAATTTGTACAAATGTTATGACTTATGACAAGAACAAGCAACGCAAAAAAGAGGTATAGGTGCAATAAGGAGTGGAGCAAAATGTGCAATTATTGCATGGAGAGGTGCAACAAGTGCCAGAAGAGGTGACCCATGAAGGTGCAAGTTCAAAGTAAACCGTAAGGGATTTTGTTGATAATTATCAATTCTACTTTATATGTTATGACGGTGGCCACAATTGATACAAACATTAAAGTTTCTGTATACAATCAATACAATAAAAGAATTGGACAATTGAAAATCTGACTAAACAATAGTCTTATTTGGTAATCACTTTGATAAAAGCTCTATTGTTACCTGTAAAGCTATAACACAGCAAATTTATTTTTCCTTCCTTTTTTTTTTTTTCCCCTTTTTGCTTTATGGCTTTGTTATTTTACCAAGCATTAGTTCCCATATAGTTTCAAGATAAATAAATTTCAGCAAGCATAACACAAAACTCTCTAAAGCTCCGCACATCAGAGCATCAAAAGCTAAGAAAAGAATAGCAAAGCTGCAGATTTTAGAATTTCAGACCACTCACATTTACTGGGATCAATCCCAAATTGAGACAAATCTATCTGTCCAGTTCTAAGTACCTGCAAACAAGGGTTACCCTTTGCTAAATTAGCTGGCACCTAAAAGATCAGAAGAAACTAAAAAGTCAGGATTCCAATTTCTCACATAAGTAAAAGAATCCACTTGTTGACGGAAAGGTGGACTCTGCAGCAACTCCAAAATATCCTCTGGGGTCCATGGGCCCTGCACCCTCAATTTCCTCAAAAACACAGCAATACAAAAGATGAAATAGGAAATCTCAAACAGAAGATTATTTTATACCTCAGGTAAGTATGATGCTAGTCTTTCTTGCAATGGCAATGCGTCCATCAATGGCATTATTAAATCAGGCTTCAGGATATCTCCTAATCCCAAGCCTATCACAACAAAAGAAACTCACATCAAAACATATGATAACATATACCAAAGTGAGCAAAATCACTGATCTAAGAAAGTGAATAAATAGAATTTTCTTTCACCAATCCAAGTTGTAACTAACTTAACAGAAAACTTTGGTCAATAAAACATAATGTCCTCAGTTTGTTTAGATTTTTTAAATTAAGAAATTTTATTTAGTTTTTCTAGTTCAGTTTGTTATAGATTTCTTTCCTATGTTTATTTAGAATTCTTGTTAAATAAGTCTTTTAATTAATATTAGTTTCCTTTTCTATCTAGGATTAGGATTTATCTTAATTAATATAAATATAAGTCTCTATTAGACAAATAGTAGTATTCTTATTATTTTCAATTCAGATTTTAAATCAGAGGTTAAACCCTAATTATTTTCTTGTTCCAACCACAATCACTACTCTATTGTAGCCCTAACTGTTGAGATCTAATTGCCCTAAACTTTTCCACTGCGTCAAGTGGTATAAGAGCTTGAAACCTGAAATTTTTTCAATGGTTGGCCGAGGTAGAGGCAATCCAGCCCCAACAGACAGAGTTGGCTGAGATGCGAAGAATGATTGAGGACTTGACCCGGGCTGTACAAGCCTTGCAGCGTCAAGAACCCGTAGAAGCCCGAATGGAGAATCCAGAAGGTGACTACAAACAACTTAAGATTCCAGAAAATCTAGAGGTTGAAGAAGAAAAAGTTGAGGACGTGAACCCTTTTCATGAAGCTGGACCCGCAAACCAAGCGGCACGAAGTGGATTGGAAGGCCAATTATCACACACTCTTGATTTGAATGGAGGAATCAAAATTGAGGTAGCTAATTTTCATCGAAAATTACATTCAGATGATTATTTGGATTGGGAAGCTAGTTTGGAGAATTATTTCAAAGAATTAGAACTAGTTTTTGATGACTATAATAAGGAGATAGAGGAAGTTGAAGAATTAGAAACAGTTTTTGATGACTATAATGAGGAGATAGAGGAAGTTGAATATGGTGAGTCCTTGGTGGTGCAAAAAGTGATGACAACGACAATCAATGAGGAAGAGGCAAAGCAGTTGAAAAGTACTACAAGAAGCAAAACCAGCAAAATCAATGGCTACTTATCTGTTGAAATATTTGAAACTGAAAGTAGTGAATGGGTGTCATATATGCTTTAATCAGCCAGCCATCAAGAAGTGACCAGATTAGGGAATCACTTCAATATTCCACTGAAATTCAACAACTATTCAAGGAGTTGGTTAATAACGATTTGCCAAACAATTTACCACTTCTAAGGAGTATTAAACTTGCCATTGATTTAGTATTTCAATTGTTGATTCTTTGGCACTACAAAACTCGAGGACGAGTTTTTTCCAACCAAGGGAGAATGATGCAGTTAAGGATAAAAAAGATACAATTTAGGAATTATTTTTATTTAATTTTTAAATTAAGAATTTTATTTAGTTTTCCTAGTTCAGTTTGTTTTAGATTTCTTTCCTATGTTTATTTAGAATTATTGTTAAATAAGTCTTTTAATTAGTATTAGGTTCCTTTTCAGTTTAGGATTAAGATTTATCTTAATTAGTATAAATAAGTCTCTATTAGACAAATAGTAGTATTCTTATTATTTTCAATTCAGATTTTAAATCAGAAGTTAAACCCTAATTATTTTCTTGCTCCAACCACAATCACTACTCTATTCGAGCCCTAATTGTTGAGATCTAATTGCCCTAAACTTTTCCGCTGCGTCAGAGACACTTCGAGGAAAGGCACAAGTCATGGGTGAAGTCAGGCACCCTTCTTCGAAATAAAATCTATAATAATTTACATAAGAGAAATATCAAGCATAATAAGAAAAAGGCTTAGAAGTTAAGCAAGCTAAATGCTAATAAATTTTGGCTATTGTATCAAGCATAAGGCTTAAATTGTTTATAACTTATTTGATAGTATTCAAAGCAATCAAGTTAAACCAAGATCCAATCATGTAAACATGAAGCATATCATTTTAAATTTTATACTCACAGAATATACTCAATCCAGAGACAATTAGAATAATGTTTTATCATACTACAAGCAAGTTTTATTTTATTGTTTTTTTCCATTATTGACAGTCTCTGTATGCTGTTTGATCTTCTAGAGTTATCAGCTTGATCGTTTTGCAGACTAAAATCTAAACAAATATCAAAAAATCTAATGGCTCCATAAGAGGTGCATATTTTTCTTTTGCAAGTAAGGCTCCAAAGCTAGGTGCTTATCTAGGTATATGCACCCTGCATATTGGGGCTAAACAGCATTTAAGTTATCTAAGCACAAAATCCAGAACAAAATGAGGAACAAAAGAAAGGAGAATAATACTAATGGAATGCCTATGATTTTTTCTTAGGAGATCTAGAACAAAAGGATTTTTTAAATAAGCAGAACATACAATAATTCACTATACCTTATAATTAAACTACACTATATTCAATAGGTTAAACAACGAAAATATGGTCATAAAATACAAGAATAGTCAAAATACAGCAGTCGTCACTAATGTTTCAGACTTCTTTCAGCCTATAGCATATAGAAAATAAAAATCAAACAATTACCTCCATCTGGATCTCCAGCACTACCTGCAACATTTATTGTCACATAACACAAGTCAAATATCAAATCAGCACACTAAGAAAGTGGGAGATAGAAGGGAAAGGTGTGAGATGTAAAACTGCACTCCTTGAGAAGAAATACCTCCATGCCCAATATTACTCAAAATTCTTTGTAGATCTTCCAATTTCACTGGTCCTGATGAAGAGGATACATCACTAATTACTTCCGCACCTAAATTTGGTACAATTAAGTTACCAGCCCTGACAGTTATGAAATAAATATCTCATCAGAATGACATAATAAGTTCCATCAATTTCAACTCCACAAGAAAAAGAATTGACCAAATACTATATCTTTTTCAGTACATTGGAAATTTTACTGCAAGGTAGGCAATCAAACACCGTGCCACTAGCCCAATAATGTAATTTTCCCAATTAATGGGATAGAAAGTATTAGTTGGCATCCACTAAAGAGAGGAATTATGGCAAAGATCCACTCGAAGGGGAGATTATTAGGAAAGCAAGTATGAGTTGTAAGTAAACATTTGAAAGATATAGACTAAGGGACATACAAGTGAAAAGAACTCGTACACTCAACCTCTGAAGATTTTGAGTTAGGTGCAGTGCCAAGCCATGAATATAGTTTCCTCAAAAGAATTTACATACATTCTCTCCAGTGTTTTAGGCTCCCTCTTGTCCCTACAGGATGAAGGGGTGAAGGGGAAACTAGCACAAGTAAAATTATGGGATTCCTATGAACAAATTGAGGTTAGACTACAGACAAGGATGACAAAGTAAAGGGATAACATCTTTTGAAGTCTTAATACTTTATTGGTTTTTTGAGGTTAGAATACTGAATTTTTGCTGCCAATTCCAAAATCACCATCTCTCCAATTCCCACTTCTCACAACCCATCACAAGTACAAGTTGTCCTCATAACTTCCAGATTGTGAGGTCAGAAACATGAAAGGTATTTGCAACTCTAATCAGCTTCACACCTTCTCATATAAATTTTACCACTATTGCTTTGATTTTATAGAATCAAACTTTAAACCATTTGCCTGTCAAAATAAAAAATAAAAACCTTAAACCATTCTATTCAGCCATTGGATGACTGGATCCCTGTATAATCCCACTCTATTCAGCCATCTCTCACTTGAAGGAGGAGAGAAAACTAAGAGTAATCAAATCAATCAAATATGGGAGGAGCAGACTACAGAGCATGGACATGAAGCTGATAGTGTCCATGGGGACTTCAAGGCGAAGGTATGGAGCATGACTAGAGACCCAAATCATTTTGGCACACTTCCAAATTCAAGCTTTGGGAGCATTTCAGCAATGAATGAGCTAGGCCTTGGTTATGAGTTTGGGAAATTCAAATGTAAGTTTGGGAATCTAGCAAGAAACTGCTGAGGAGACCACGTTTAGAACACAAAGGATAAGTAGGTTTGGAGACAAGGTTTGAGATCACAAATGGATAAGTGGGTTGGGCTCCAATTAATAATCTGCGGAAAAACCCACAAGAAATCATTGGTTATTTGTGTTTCTAGAATTGATTTGTATTTCATGGGTTGGGGGATTTTGTGTTTCTATCTCTCAATTTCTTTCTTTGTCATTTGCTGGGATCTTGTTTTGGTGGGTTCCTTTCCATCGTTCATGTATTTTGTTTAGGTGAGGGTTAGAGACACAAATGAGGGAAAGAGAGAGAAAATGAAGGCTTAGGGCTCACAAGTATTTTAGGAATAAAAAGGTAACATTATGGCTTTGTTTGTCTTTTAACAGAAAATGAAGGCTTTGTTCGAACGACATTTTTCCAAGAATGTACCAATTCTCCAGTAAATTATGTTTGGCTCATACATAAAATTTCTTAGATGTTATGATCTAACATACAATAATAACCTTGTGTCCCCAACATATAACTTCCCTGGAAGTTGTTTGCTTTAATATTAGTTTAGTAAACTTGCTTTTGCCTTCTCAAGAAGTTCTCATTAACTTACCCCTAACACTCTATAGGCTATTTCTATACAACAAAGTTGAGTTGCCAAGGAGATGTTTAGCTTCTCTTTAACTATTATACCCATTTCCAAGCAACTCCAGCTTCCTAAAGTTATTGTGAACAAATCAATATTTTCAAGACAATATCTATAGGCAGAAATTGGCGAAACCTGTTAAAGAACTATCATAAAAGTAGGATTACCTGCCCTCAACAATGATGGAGATATTCAAACTTATGGGATTGCTACCCAAGCATATAACCTAGCATTTGAATTAAAAGGATGGAACAAAGTAAAGATATAATATAGCTAGCCACTTAATATTTTGGGATAATTATAATATTGGTGTTTGAACTTTTCAGTATTGCTATTTTAGTATCTAAACCTTTTCCTTCTTTTTTTTTTTTTTTTTGCACAATCAAGTGTCTCAATGGACAAATTTATTCTATTTAGGTACATTTAGCAAGATTCACTTTCTGAATACTAAAACATGCCATTTTGCACCTATGAACAGTACTAGCCCCAGTGTAGTTAAAACTTAAAAGCACTCGCTTAAGCCCTGAATCGCAGCATAAAAGGGCTTCACAGCTTTTACCCTCCCCAGGTGAGGTGCCTTTGCTAAGGTGAGCATGCACTTTGTGTATTTAAGCCTGTGCATTGTTTGAAGCACAGGGTAGAATAGCACTCACTTTGTTAGAATTGACTTCATACATAAGGGTAGTGTAATCTTTTTCTTTAGTTTAAAAAGGTTAAATGAGCCACTGTCACTTCTAGAGATTTCCACTTTCTCGTCATTTTTCTTTAGTTATGGGACTGGTAATTAGGTTTTTCCTACTCTCTCATGAAGAAATGAGCTTAATTCTGCAAGAGTGATCCTAATAGCCAGGTTCTTTAGACTACTTCATCCAATGTTTTGTCCTCTTTCTACTCATCTATTGTTTCTTTGAATTATTCTACGTACTTTCCTACATAACGTCACATCCTCACTTTTTTAATTTCCTATTCTCATTTATTTATACTTCTTTTACTCTCTTTTTTTCCTCTCATCTTTTATACATGTTTACTCTTTTATTTATTTTTCTCCCTTTAACTAAATATGAATATTCTCATATAGTTAAGTATTAGTTATTGAATTTTTTTGTATATTATTTTATTAACTAATTAATCTTGGAAATTTAATGCCTTGCTCTCATTAAGTGGGAGCTTCTTTTTGCACTTTAAGTGATGAGAAGACATTTCGCCTTGAATGCACTTTTTGCTTTTTAACTACCTTGACTCCTCCAATCATCTCTTTCACTTTCTCCCTTTCTCCCTCCTTTCCTTTTATTAAAATTTCATTTCTCCTCTTCCAATCCCTACCAATAAGAAAATCATAACTTTTTATACTCTCAAAGTGCTTCAAAATTCAAACCCTAATATCCACAAATAAATCGTAACACTTCCCATCTATTTCTCTCGCATGCACACTCAAATCAATATTCAACATTTTTTGTTTGGTTGCTTGTCAAGAAAATGTAAGGAAAAAAGAAAAGAATTGCCAAGAAAATGTGAGGGAAAAAAAGAGAATAAAGATTTGTTTCGTTGCCAAGAGAATGCAAGAAAATAAAAAGGGAAAAGAATCATAAGGTTAGTGGTATTGTGAAGAAGAAATGAAATTTTTGCAAGAGGAGAGGAGAGAAAAGGCAGTTGAGAGAGAAAGGGAGGAAAATAAAAGAATGAAGAGATGAAGGTACTGTTTATTGAGATAAAATGGTCCATTTTAATATTCCAGCATGTAAATGCAGCCAAATGTACCTAATTAGTATATAAATATGTTCATTCAAAAAAGTGATTGCAGAAAAAGATAGTTCACACGTTAAAATGGTAAAATTGAAAAAATTTGGACACCAACAATATAACCACCTATATACTTGTATAGTACTTGTATAGGCATAATGAACAAAAAAAATCCAAATCTCTACACTTTTTTCAAATTTAGTCAATCCTTATTCATTACAATAAATATCAGTCCTAGACCAGCTACATAGATCCTTATTCATTTTTCTCAATTCAGACCTAGACCAGCTACATAGATCCTTATTCATTTTTCTCAATTCAGAGACAATCATTTTTTTTATATAAGACTTCGGAGTAAAATTCTCCAAGAGAAGCTATGAATAGAAAAACTAATGCAAAGCTGTTTGCAAGACAGCTTTAATACTTGTTTCAAAAAAATTAAAAAAAAAAAAAAAAAAAAACAGTAATCCAATACTCCTTCCATACAGATTCTTCATGCTGACTTTCAAAGAGACAAAACCCCTGGATACTTAATTTTCACTTTCTTGCTACGGACAATACATCAGTTATGTAAACTGTATCTCAGTGCTGAAATACTTGGAGTTGGTTATACAGGTCCCCTTTTGTTTATTTGGTTCGGTTAGGACTTAGGACCCACACCTACAATAGAATATTTCTTTTTCTTTTTTAATTTTATAAGTAAAATTCTCCCAAACAAGATAATCCTAGAAAAAATTGCAGATCATTTGGGAGAGAATTCTAATTTGCATTTTATTTATCTATAGACTACCAATTTTAGAACAGAGTAGATGAGAATATAATAAAACCAAGGAAAAGAAGAAAATAAATAGGGACACTCACATCCCAACAGTTAAGAGAAAGAAACTGGGCCTATTTACCTTAAATAAATAAAAAGTCTAGAATATTAACAGTTGGAACATTTTAAACTGGTCAACCAGTAAACTGCTTCCAAGAGTTGGGGAGTCATACACATATGAAGAAGCCATTACCAGGCTGTGTCCCAAAGATCATCTCAGAATTAAAACCATCTCAGAATTAAACTATCATGTCCTTGTCTATAAATCTGCTCATCCAGACAATTATTTATCTATATTCAAATATTCAAACTGCATCAAGTTAACACAAAACATCAAGGTAATATACCATTACAGTAACATGCTTAGCAAATTGACAAGTTAAACTTCACCAGTGAAACCGATTATTATTATCTTTGGTAGAAGAGCAAAGGTTAATATTTCAAAGTGGACTTTCTTTGTGGTTAAAAAACATACCTAGATGAGATATCATCTTCAACCATATCTTCAGAAACTTGTAAAGGTGCAGAAGCATCAGGTTCTTCCTCACCAAGAAACTCTGCCAGACAGAGACATCATTTTGTTTTCTTCTTTTTTAGATAAGTAAAAGAAATGTCATTAAAAGACACCAATGCAGCTCAAGTCCACTCCAACCAATTTAGATACAAAGAGAAAAAGTAATTCATGATAGAGGGAATGAACAAAATCTACAACATTTTATCAACAAAATGGTGCCTACTATACCAAAATCTGAAAATCCTAAGCCACCAATTACTGTATGTACAGAAGGGAAGATCCTCTCCCTAAGATGTTTCTTTCCCTCACCAACCAAAAAATAATGAGAGGGAACAAAGCAAGATCCTTTATATAGGCGAAAAATATATTGTTGGAAGCCCAAAAAGTTCAGATGAGGAGAAAACATTTGAATGGACAAAAAAAGTATAAGGTTATATTTAATGTTTACAAAGACTAATTAACATAATGTGAAGCCTATATAAAATTGCTAACCCTATCTGTAATCCTGCTTGTGTAAGAAAACTTATAAAAAGCTAAAACCTATATAAAGTAAGATTTTTTTTGTGATAAAAAAATATATGGTTCTGCTATTGTTTTATTATTTACAATTAATGTATAACTAGAAAAATATATTCATGGGCAAATAGATCACACAAAATCAATATAACAAAAGCACAATAATAGTTAGGGGAACTTTCTGTATAATAATATATGACCAAAGAATTTTAAACCTTTACTTGAATTTGCAATTATAGACAATCCATTTAATTTTGTCAATTACATCATTGTTTTAAATATCAGTCATCCCAATTGTAGTAGTGAATTACCGTGACAGATGATACCTCAATTTTCTAAAAAATTCATAATAGCACCGACCATGACGGTTACACTTTGGCTGTGACACATTGACACAACACCGCAACCGCAACCGCAATTTAAAATCTTTAATTATATACACAGCTTTTAACACTGTTGTTAGTTGTAGCCAAACTTATAACAAAACCCTAAGGTTCTCAAAATGTTAACATGACAAATATTTTATTTAAAAGCTTCTCATGTTACAATCTAATATAAAAGATTAAAATACAAGATCGCAAAATGTTCTCATGATATTTTAAAAAATTATTCATTGTTATTAACACTTAAAAATTGGAAAATAAATTACACGAATTAAATCTTTTTTTCCATGTCTTCTCTCTCTACCCTCACTCCTCCACGTAAGTATGCTCATATGAAATTTTTATGAATAAAATATATGCCATATCAATGCCATGAGAGTTATAGCACATGCTTTTCCATGTTTGCTTACAATCGACACCGATGTAAAAATGTGTAAATAATTGATAAAATTAAAAGGATTGACTTTAATTGCAAATTTGAGAAAAGGCTTGCTTTCTTTTTTGGCATTGACCCCAGATAAAAGTACAGATAGAAGGGAACTCTTGAAATGATTCAAAGTACAAAAATTACAATACATAAAAACATAGAGGAAAATTTTAAATTTATTTTATTATATTGATCTTAATATCTTTATAGTCACCTATTTGCCTGTATCTTTCAATTGTTGGTATAATCATTGCTTTATAAGTTTCTTATAAAGATATATAATTCTTATAAAAGGTTGAAGCTCATAGGTAGTAGCCTCCCTCCTCGTTTGGAGCAGGTGAGAAAAGGCATCGCTTAGATCTATTCAAGTTAAAAGTTACAGTAAATCACATGCAACGCAGAAGTCAACTGACTAGTCACATTACCGAAAGATAAGAAGACAAACATCAATGCAAGAGAAAAGAACTCACTTTAATTGGGAATGAGGTTATGCTAAAGTAAGGATGCTTTAACATGAAATTAGTAAAAGAACAAAATTTAAGTAATATATTCATTTTATAACAATTTAAAACAAAGGGAAAAAGAAAGAAGAAAAGAAGTAAAAAAACAAAGAATTATCATTGAAATGGTTTTAAAATTCAATTTAAGCGTAAGTCAAAATTGAGTCAGCTGCAACGGCTTGTTCATCCACATAATATTGGAAAGCAATATATATAGAACATGGTTCCTCTCAGTTGAAAATCATAGCAAGATTTCCAAAATGATATTTTATTTCAATAATGAGAAAAACCAAAAATTGAAAAAGAAAACAAGCTTACCTAAAGGTCTATTTATATAATAATTGACAGAGCTACACAACTGCCAGTCATCTTCGGCTTTGGGCTCCTGCAAATAATGCCGATTATGATCTCCAAAATGATGGAACTAATGACAGTCAAATTTACTCATAAAATGGTAAAAAACATAAAAATGAACTAACCTGCATCCAAAAGAAAAACTTTCGGTCATCCGTATTGAATTTCAAGATATAAACCCTTCCAGATGCTTGATTAATCTAACCAAGAATTATGAAATTGAAGTCATTTATGGAAGTCAAATATTGCCCGATTTCCAAATTTTAAGATCCTTAAGATGAAGATATGGTGTACCTTCTCAAAAACTGCCTCATCTGGGAATATAATCTGATCCTATTAATCTAGAGTCAAGAAAAACTAAGAATGTTCTAACCATAAAAGGAAATACGCAAGGCACAAATGATTTACTAACAATAATAAGATGATAGTACAGCAGAAAGGAACTGCACAGGCACAAAACACTTATCGGGAAGGTTAATTTAGTTCATTAAACAAAATTACGCAAATTGCAATAGAAGAATTAAAATAAACACAATCGCATTATGCTAGTAGGTACATGGAAAAAAGAGGGGAAATGATTTGATAGAAAAAAGATCAAAAGATCTTAAGACACCATGCGTTTTCAATTCAAGATTAACAAAACTTTAAAAGACCTAATTTAAATGGCATACCCTTAAAACATCTAGATATCAACTAGAAAAGGTAGGGAAACCCTAGTAACTCCACTTGTGTGAACAACCTAGAAGTTCAGATATATCTCATCAACATCTTGATGTTGTATAAAACAAATCAATGCATCTCATTTTGGTTGATTCTATTTTGCAAAGTTTCAATAATTCAATTTAAGAGCAACTGACAATTATTGAAGAACACCTAAAAGAAGCACTATCCAAGATAGAATAGCAATATAGTGTGCACTTAAAATACAGCAAATATATATATCCCAAACCATTTTCTGTTACTATTCCCAAGAAAGAAAAAAAGCAAAACTCCCAACACCTTACAAACATTCAGACAACACACACAACTGAAAAGGTATATTCAGGGAAAACAATAAAAGATTTGATTCCGAAATTGTGGCTATAAATGAATTGCTATTATTGTTATTAACTGATTTTGGCCCAAATAACAAACAGAAAGTGTTGTCACCTTGTTGGTAAAACTACATGCCAACACCAGCAGGTAAGATTGTGCCTGAAGCTACACAAATGCATACAAACTATATGCAACTACCTTTCTATCCCAACACACCTGGCACGCCAGGATCCATGTTGTTCTCCTAAGTCACATTATAGGATCAAGATGAATATGCCCAAATTACTGGAGAGGGTAAGTCCAAAATCTTCATTATCGAATCAAATGAATAATACTTTTGAGAACTGTAGTTTAAAAAATGAAGGAAAAGATAGGATACATTCTTACATATCAACGCTGAATTAAACAGTTACTCATTAATGATTAGACAATAAAGAAATTTAATGAAGAAAAAGTTAATTCTTAATTACTTCAAAAGAGGAAATCTATTCCGAGGATGCTCTTTCATAGTAATATTTGTTTTCAGCCAATTTATGTAACTAGACAAAAATCTATACTATAGAGCAGTTTTGGTACTGAAAACATTTTTTAGCATTGAACTACCACAAGTCCAAGTCAGAAGTACATTAATTGATGAAAGGAATTTCTTTATGCTTTGCTTTTTATTATATTGAAAACAATGAGATGATAATATAATGGGTAAATTACAATTTAGTCCTTCGATTTTGACCAAATTCACACTAAGGTCCCTTTATTTTGAAAAACTAACAAATACATCCTTGCATTTGCATTCCGTTAAACTTTTAGGTCCTTCCATCACTTTTTTATAAATTCCATTAAAAAAATTAAAAGCAAAAAGAAAATAAATGTAAAGACTAAAATACCCTTCTTTTCTTTTCAGTTCTCTCACACAGTGTCACCTTCACTGAGTTAATCTCAGCCCAAAAACACCCACCTCTCTCCCATCTCACTCTCACCATCTCTGCTACACGCCGGCGGCCTCTCTCCCACAAAGATCCATCTATCCCACTCAGTCTCTCACCCTCTCCCTCACTCAATCACTGATTCACTCACTCACACACACACAGAAACCCAAACAGACCCATCTCACTCACCTCCCCCTTTGACTCAACCACTCACAATCCCACACCTCCATTTTTCTTCGATCGAAGCCAACCCAGCCAAGGAATCGACGGCACTCACAAGCAGCCATCAAAGGACTTGTCTCTCTCTTTCCAACCTAGAAAGCTCGAGCCACACCATCCCCTCTCTCTCTCTTTCCTTCTTTTTGTCTCATATCCTCTGCTCCGCTGCTGCCCATATCGGAAATATCAGCAAATTTCATCTATTATTTCATAAACAAATGCAAATCAAACAAGTCACTCCGCACCTAACCAGTTCAATTTTTGAAATCTCGAAAAAGCAATTTAACAAACAACTGATAGGCAGATTGTCTATAATGCCAAGCCAGTAAATTGAACAGTGCATAAGCCTTTTAAAGCATACAGAAGGTGAAAAAATGTGCCCACAACTCCCTAAAGCTAATAAGCAATTATAAAAAAAAATGAAATTGATAAAGCAGCAATTAAGCTACCCAACAACTCACATAAATGACATTGTTGACAACTCCATACTGATCCAGCTTATAATCACGCACTTTTAGCTCCATATCAACAAACCCACTCATTCTACAGGTCAAATTTACACATAATAGCACATGGGTATCAAGATCAAACACTAGAATTATCTACACAGTTAAAAGAAAAGGAAAGAGTTTTAGTCAAATTCCCTTCGCCAAAGAGAGAAGAAGAGAAACTGAGAAAGATTAAGAGAAACCGAGGGTATTTCGGAAAAAAATGTATCAATTAATAATTAAAAAAAATGAGAATTATAATAAATTTAATTAGAGGATACAATTAAAATAATAATCACTCTAAATTATGAGATGAAAGTGTTAATTTGTTTAATTTGTACATTTTAAAGTAATTTCAATGAAAATAGAATTAGAAATTTGGGTTATTTTCTTTGTGGGTGGGATGGAAAATTTAAGAGTAATTGAAGGGTATTTTAGTCTTTTCATAGGTATTTAACGGTAAAAATGGACGGAATGATTAAATAATAGACGGAACCAAAATGTAGGTATGAAATAGTTAGTTTCTCAAAATAAAGGGACCTTAGTATTAAGTTGGTCAAAATCAAGGGACTAAATAGTAATTTACTCTAATATAATTGTATACAAAGGTGGAGTTAAATGCCAATATAAAGGATGCTTTGGACATGTAATATAATAAATTTTGTTTTCAGCGAATTTATGTAACAAGATAAAAATCTATACTGTAGACATTAAACCAAAAATGCAACATATCATAACTAGGATACATCTTCTACAACATTTCGATCTCGATCAAGCCACTGAAAATGGACCAATCCCTCCTCGCCCTGACAAAATTTAGATTTTTACCAACAGAAGTAATGATACAAGCAATGAAAATCTACTTCGCCTTTATTAATGTTGACATGGAATTGGAAATCAATCTTATTAAGGCATGAATTCCAAGACTAAGAAATGGAGGTAAAACTAAAGTACCCTTGCTACACGGACAAGTCCTTTACGTGTATCAGGGACAACTTTTTTACCCTCAAAAAACATTTTACCGGCACGAAACTCCAGCATAATTTCCTGCAAATTGAAGCCAGAAAATCAAAGGAAACATAATTCACACACAAATATAGGAATATAATCATTTAAACACACAAAAAGACATGCACCTATTTAAGCAAATACGTAAAGAAATATGATTAATCATTATTTATTAACATTAAGCATTTGAATATTGGAATTATGTATTTGACTTTAGGCAGGAATTGTATATCTAGTATAGAAAGCTCTCTCCCTCTCTCACCCCATTTCTGTTTTCTTCTTCTTCATACCCAATTATCTTTAGTTCTTCAACCTTTGTTTAGACTATGTTGCTCAAATTAGCATTGCTTCATTTACTTCCCATTCCACTACTAAAATAGCAATACATATATTCCATTTTACTGCTACTTTACTTAAAGGCCAGGACTTTATTTCTCATTTACCCCAAATTAGATTCATGTATCAAAATCATAACATTAATAAAAAGTATGCACCAAAATCCTCTTGGATATGCTTTACAATTCGAAACCCCAAAATCCAACTTCCACCTCTTTAAATTAACTGTCCGAAAAAAATATTAAAGAAGGGTCTCTGACCAAAAAAAAAAAAACCTCCTACTTGCTCTCATTCAAATCTTCACCTTCTTTCCAACAACTTCATTATTTCTGAATTGGATTCAGAACACACGCATAAATGTCTACTCTCTGCATTTCTCTTCTTCTTCATGTGCAATATGATTTTCTTTTGTATCTGTTGTAAATTTCTAAGCAATTACAACATCTTTCTCAAACAAACTCAAACCAAATCCTCTAAACCTAATCATTCCTCCTTCATAAAGTGCCCGGATTCCGAATTCCAAACCCATAACTCATCACAGCAGCCAGACACATACAGAATCCTCCACTTGTAGCCAAATTAGAATTCCAAATTTATAGCACTTGAAATCATATGTTTTAAGTTTTGCCACCATAATCATTAATTTTTTCAAGAAAAAATATAACCCAATAGCACTAAATTATTAATACTATAATCAAACCCTAAAAATCCCAAAAGTGTGTATGCATTAACCAACATATAAACCAAAGCTAAACAAAGAGAATTGAAATTCAAATTTGTGTGTATTATTGTAATTAAATTGTGATTGTTAAAAAGCATAAACAAGTTTAAAATACCTGCATTGCTGGAAAAGCTTCAGTCGATGAAGAACCCATATAGCTAACTGTAGTTTTGCTATCTGAAAACTACTAACAAATTTAACAATAAAAAGAAGAAGAAAACAAAAACCCTAAAAAATTATTCTTCAATTAGTTACCCTATTTTACAAGGATTATTTGTCCGTTGTTGAATTGAGAGAGAGAGAGAGAGTGTGTTTTTATTTATTATTATTTATTAAAGATTAACGATAAAATTAAAGTTAAAGAATATTTAAAACAGAAATTGGAGTTCGGCGAGTCGGAGGGGTTTTCAATTTTCAGACATTTGTTGGATTATCAACGAATACGAAATTCCGAATACGG
>CATKHJ010669287.1:0-10059 GCA_949750685.1 Vernicia montana | reverse complement strand
GAGTAGAATAGAGTTGAGTTGTTTAGTTTATTGATATGTATAAAGGAGTGATCAAAGTAAAATTCACCTGAGAAGATAAAAACAGAAAAACATCTGTTTCAAATATACATATTAAACTATTAGATGATCGTTAATGTAAATTGAAATAAATCAAAGTATACTCTACATAACTTGCTTCTTATGATCTATTATCATTCTCCAATTCCTTCAGAAATAGGATTTTGCTGCTGGTTGTTATCTCCAGATTTCTCTGAAACAAGATTTTGCTTCTGGATGCCTCTGGGCCGAGAATTTATGAAATATTTTCCATTGAATTCCTTGGCCAAGTCTGGATACTTTCCTTTGATGAAGTTCTCCGAGTAATTATGGTAGGCAAAATCCTATTTGCAACCATTAGTTGAAACCACATAAAAGTATCTGTTTTCCTAGAAACTACTATGTCAACCTTTCTCCCTCACAAAGCACCATAATCCCAATCACTAGCCTTTCAAGTTTCTTCTTAAGCTTTTGTCATGTGCATCTCCATTGAAATATTGTCCATTTTTATTTTATTTTTACTCTTCTTGGAGAGTGATCATCAATGTGAGGAAAAAAATAGTTGAACTTGATCTATTCTTATCCTTTTGATCTTTAATAAATTTTCAGCTATGGATGTCGGCTATCCAGAGATATTCTGGACATTTTCGGCACGCCAATTAGATTTCCAATTGGTATTGTTCATCGATATTGTTCTCGCGTATGACTTTTAATGCATTAGAACTTTAGCATCAGTGGAATTATTGAAATGATTTATGGTCCTACTGTTCAAAACTTTATTCACCTAAGATCACAAATATTTCTTTTCCTATAACCTAACCCTTCTCGCAAAGCACCAAAATCTTGATCGCTAGCCTTTGCAGTTTCTTCTTGAGCTTTTACTAGGTACGTCTCCATTGAAATATTGTTTATTTTTATTCTTTTTTTTTTCTTACATAGTGATTTAATTTTATCCTTTCGATTTTGATAATTTTCAACTATGAGTATCAACTGGTATTCTCTAGCTCAATGTCTTTCTTTTCCACAATGGAAGCAATAATCTGTTGGGCTTCTCTGATGAGGTACAACATCAAAGTCCATCATCTTTGCTATTAGGACAATGGGAACTGAGAATGAAGTGAGGAAAGTTATCTAAATATAGAAATGAAAATGACTTTTTTTATTTTCTTAGGGAGTGATTTAATTTTACCATTTCGATTTTATCTAAATATATAAATGAAAATGACTTTTTATTTTCTTAGGGAGTGATTTAATGTTACCCTTTCGATTTTTGATAATTTATAGCTATGGATGTCACCTATTCAAATATATTTTGGACATTTCCGGCAAGGTAATTTCAAAGAAAATGCTTGCCAGCAACAATGCTCGGGTAAGCATTTTCTAGTATATATATAAGATCGGGTCGTGACAATTTCTAAATTCAAAGTAAGTTCAATGACAATTTGAATCTTTTATATTTTGGTGGTGTTGGTATTAGTAAGTATATATATATATATATATAGGCTTGGTGTAATCCAAACATGTTATTTTAGTGTTTGAATATAAATTTGTGTTTAATTATATTTTTTAATTACATGCATTAATAATTCTCATTTAGCAAAAAAGATGTATTTCTTAATTTAAAATAATAAAATTTTAAATTTGACTTTTCCTCCAAAAATATATTGAAGAAGAAAGTGTATATAAATTAGAAATATAAACATATAATTTTTATACTTTTTTATAATTTATATTTATAAATTAATTTTTAGATTTGATATTTTAATAATTTTTAATTTAAATGGCTAAGTTGAGACTTTAGGTTGTAATAAATTGATCATAAATTTAAAGGAAAAGGAATGGTTAGCGAGAAGAAAAAAAGGAAAACGAAATGATTGGAGATTTTAGGTTGTTGTTTTAATGGTAGACGAGAAGAAAAAAAGAGTAGAAATACATAAAAGAAAAGGAAAGTTAGAGAAACGTCAAAAAAGATTAAAAAAAAATTAAATAAAAAAAAAGTTAGAGAAAAAGTCAAAAACGGTAAAAAGAAATACATAGGGTATAAGAATGTATAAAAACCTAATAAATGCTAAAATTAAACAACAAAGAAAAAAAAAAAAAAAGGGTAAAACATGTAATTTCCTCTTTATGTTTTCCCCCACCGTTATGGGCCTTATTCTCAGGCTTTTGAGTGGCCCAAACCCATACATATTGTAATTACTATTTTTTTATTATTTAGGGAAATTCAAATTCGAATATGGTAGGGCAAGCAGCACAAACATCCATAAAATTAAATTAAAGAAACAACGGCTAGTTCTATATTTCAAATCAACATTCCGTTAGTTTTCTCTGCGCTTGAAGAAGAAAAAGCATTTGGGCGAAAAAAAAAAAAGAAAAAAGAAGAAGAAGAAGCAGTAATGGAAGAAGATATTCAGATTGAGGTATTGGATCCGGAGTCGCAGTTTCTTGCCTCAAAACAGGAGACAGGTTGCGAATGGGAACTCTTCAAGGAAAATGTAAGGCCCTTGAAGAGAGGCCGTAACGTACGCCTATTGAACGACGCCCTCAAATCCCACACAGACAATCAACTAAAGAAGTCTCTTCTTGAGACTCGATGGTCCTTCTTCTTCTTCTTCTTATCATTCTATTTATGCAACTCTTGATTATTTTTCTAACTCTTGATTATTTTTCTTTCTTATTGTGTTTAGGAGGTTGATTGAGGCAATTGATAAGTATAAAGGGGATGATCCTCTCCTGCCATGGCTCGAGTAAGTACTTTACTCTCCGTTATTTTCATATTGGGCAGCTACTAATTTCACTGAATTAGTGTAATTGTCCTTTTTACCTAAAAAGAAAGAAGGTGAGATGTTGTTCTTTTACTGCTGCAGTCTTGTTTTTATGTTCCAATCCGATTTTATTTAACCAAACACCTTTTGAAGGTGTATAAAATGGGTTCAGGAGTCATTTCCGCCTGGTGGAGATTCCTCTGGATTGGTAGTGATATATGAACAGTGTGTGCGTGCCTTTTGGCATTCAGATCGATACAAGGATGATCTTCGTTATCTCAAAGTGTGGCTTGAATATGTGGGTTCCTCTTTGCCGTTTTTCAAAATTTAAGACTTTATTCCTTATCTCTGGGTCCTATTTAGGATTTTCTGTTGCTCAGTCAAGAGTTTCTCATAATGAACTGGTATTCAGGCCGAAAACTGTGTTGATGCGGAAGTCATCTACAATTTTCTTGATGCAAATGAAATTGGAAAGTCACATTCTGCATACTACCTAGTATATGCTTTGCATATGGAGTCCAAGTCTAAGATGAAGGCGGCAAATGACATATTCAATCTTGGGATATCCAGGTAAGTCTTTTTCTAATTCTTCATTATATGCAAGTTCTGATTCCCTGTTTTTTATCATCTAATAGAACTTGCTAATACATAAAAAAAAACTTCTTTTTTTTTTTTTTTTTTTTTTTTTTTTTTCCATTTAGGATTTATGCTATTCTAATACAAATTCGGTTCATGTTTCAACTTGTTAAAAGTTGGCTAATGTTTTGTCAAGTTGATGTTATTGGTTGTGAAATATATACATGGTTCTATAAATGGATTGTTCAGTGTACAAGTAAAATAGTCTTTGCTTAGAAGTAGTATTTACTTGAAAAATCTTGCCTAGACCATGATCTATGGCCCTCCAATGGGACCACTCCGACTGAACATCATATTGCAGATCCAACTGTCCTGGTGGAAATTCATTGAGAATAGCTGTCATTTCCGCCCTCCCTCTTCCTTTTTTTTTTTTTTTTTTTTTTTTGCAAGCATGCATGTGCACTTGTGAATAGTTATCTGCTTCGTTTGCTGTTGTTTTCCAGGTTCGGATATAAAAATATGATTAAGCCTCTTCCTAATGTGAACAAGAAAAGCTTATCACAATTCATTTAATGGCTTAAATTGTGTTGGTTGTGATCATTAGAGTTGTTTACATGAATTCTATTTTCAAACAATAATGGACCGGTGAATGCAAAAAGAGTCCACAAAAACTGCACATACATGATTATTGTGTTAGTGTAGTTTAACATTATGGAATGAATTCTGCATTTGGTTCTGGATGTTTAGAGATCAATATTATTTGGGTTTCATCATGTAACACTTTTATTAGGTATGTTATTCCATCTCTGCAAAAATCATTTCCTGCTTCTCTGTTGTAACATATGTCTAACCAAAAGCAGCTGTAGAATATTAACTCTTTTTTCAATATGTTAGATTTATCCAGGGATTGATGAATAAATCTGACATGGGTATCTGATTGGTGTTTCTACTATTACAGGGATGCTCAACCAATAGAAAAATTGAAGGATGCCTACAAGAAATTTCTTATTAGATCAATGAGAAGACCAAAACTTGTGGAGGTATGCTGTATGCAACTTTTGTCATGTAAATTATATTATTTTCATGTGAATTATATATAGTTTGTTCCTTTTCAACTTTTAGGAGGACTCGGGAGAAAATCACTTGCCAGCACGAAGCTTTGGAACTGTGCTGACTACTTCAGAAAATAGTAAGTTTGTATTGTTGTGTATCTGCCATCTCAACTTTCTATATGCTAAAAATTGTCTATGATCTTCTAGGGAGGCAAAATATGGAGACTTCTTCTGATATTGCCAGGAACAAATTGAAGCGAGACCGGTAAGCATATGGGATCCCGGCATAGTTGTTGCCTTGGATTGTTTGAGAGCTTTCTTTTCTTTAATTATTTTACACTTTTCTTTTATTGCTAAACTCTTTTTCCATTATGAAATTCGCCATTACAAGTAGGAAACTTGCAACAGATTCTGCCAAAGAACGAATAATTATAGGAATAGTGAAAAGCTATAACCAACTGTAACAAAATCAGACCTCATCTCATGTTGTTCCCAAATTTTGGTTGCATCAATTTTAGAATCTCTCTCATTTATTCCTCTTCCTCTTCACTACTGCCATGAGATGATGTCCTACAATATGTACCTAATCTGTTCTCACACGCGTTTTGTTTTGATTTCATTTTATAGGACTCAAAAGACTCCCTTTTCTATTTATAAAGACTCAAATACTGACATCATTCTGGGGCATCAGCCTGGCAAGTCAAAGACAGATTTCAATCCTTGGAACAGTCTTGGAGCTCGTGCTGAGAGAAACAAAGAAAATAATGCAATACCTACCAAGTGGACAACTCACAAGGTATCCTTCTGTAAAACAAATTCTTTCGCTTCCAATTCTCTCTAGAATACAATTTTTCTACATCTTCATACAAAACACCTAACCTTAATATTTTGACTGGTTTCAGATTCCACAGAGACCTGGGCCTAGAGCTGGAGGAGCAACTGCAAGTGCCTGCATTGAAGTATTTGTTGATGAGGAATGTGTGGAGTGAGTAATTCTATTTTTCCTTGAGAATATATAGCACTCCCTACTTGATGGATATACATATATTTTTTTAATATATATATCACCAGGGAAGATCACATCAATGTGCCTGTCCTAAGTCAATTGATGACTCTACTCTTAAATATGTGAACATTACATTATGCTTCTTATTGATATCATCAATCCGTATCAGTTATTGACTTGTTATCAAATTTCTTATCAGATCCGATAAATCACATGGTGATGGTGGCACTGGCAAGTCTTCAACTTTGCAGCTCAGACAGGGGGATGGCCTAGATATTAAAAAGTAAGTGGTAGCTCCAACTTATGGTACTTCGGTATTCCAAACAATTGCACTATGTGGTGACCTATTCTCATCTTTCATGTGCAGGGAGACAGAGTTATTGAGGGAGAACCCATTACGCAATTTCCCTTTGAGCAGCCTTCCTAGATAATCAATGTGTTGTCGAAATGTTGTATGATCTCTGGCATGGCATGGATCTCTGTCTACGAAACTTATTTCTTCTAGTGGATGACTGTAGATTGTTTTCTTTGGAGCTTTCGATTCTGAAATTATTGATTTGCTGAGTTATCAGAAGTTTGTTTGACTATATTGATCGTGTATTAATTGTACTTTCAATTAAGATCGTGCATCAATTATACTTTCAATTAAGATCGTGCATCAATTGTACTTTCAATTTGTAATTAATGCGAGTTTACCTCTCATAAGGTAACAATCGTGTATTAATTGTATGCACTGTTGTTAGAATCGATCGATTTTTTATTCGAATAGCCCAATTTGACTTTATAGTATAAATTGAAATTAGTAAAGAATTAGTGACGACTCAACTGACTCGGTAGTGAATCGCAAGATCGATGGAATCAGATGAATCTATCGATTCATATATTTTAATATAATTAAGAGACTTAATCAATTTAAAAGACTAAAAAACTAATAAAAATCCACTTATACTAAACGAAAAAACAAATTAATAAATAAAGAGATTAAGATACCAAAAATGTGATTACCTGTGTGTGTGTGTATATATATATATAAAAGAAAAGAAAAACCTGCATTATTTTTTCTAAACTTTCAAAAGAAATCAAGTTGATCGTTTCAATTTGAATCTATCATGCCTTTAGTTTTTTCTTTTTCTTTGTTAAACTTCAGTGCATTTAAAACTTTTCTTTTACAAAGTACCAACTATAAAGTTGTATATATAAAATTAAAATATTCTTATTATAAAAATATCTATTCAATATGTCAAACCAACCACTTCTTTTAATTTTTTATATTATATGAACACATAATTAATGTCACGTCACTTTAAAATAAATTTACTCCATCACTTTCCACTAACATCAAATATTATTATTAAATTATTATTTTTTTATTAGTCACCACTATATTTTGTCTTATATATTAATTTATTTACATCAGCTACTCTTTATTTTTAAATGGCACTTTTACTTTTTATTAGGATGGTTAATTGAGGACGATACATATGTTATATGAATTTCTTAGTTTATTACTATTATTATTAGTATTTTTATATTTAGTAATTAATACATCTTAAAAATATGAAATATATTCTTAAAATGAATATATATTATTTTTAATTAATCTTAGAAACGTGAACTGAATTTTACGATTGGATTCAATTCTCAATTCTCGATTCACGAAAAGAGAACTTCGAATCTCGATTTGACAATTATAATTATACGTTCAATTAAGAGCTTTTTTTAGTATAAATAAATTTCATAAAATTTATTTATAAATCCATAATTTCATGTATTGTATAAATGAAAATTTATTTAAAATTCTACATTTTTAGTTTTATATATTTAGTTATAAATAAAAATTAACAAGAATACAAGTTATTTCATGATAAGAAAATGTAAATTGAAGTTAGAAAAATTGTATATTTAAAATGAAATTCATAGATTTATTTCAGGATAAGGCGAGTAATAGTGTAACGAAAAAAATTTATAAAGAATCAAAATATAGCCAAAAATTTCAAATGAGTATAAACCTAGTTATTTTAAAAAATTGTGGGTGCATAAAATGAACTGTAATAATAATACAAATAGGAATAATATTTGATAGGGGCAAGAATCATACGTAAATCTTGAATAAGCTAATTGTTCAACGTTGCTGGGCTTATACAAGGCCTAGCAATGCAAAAGGTCTATTAAACAAAAGCTTGACCCTTGATCTCACATGAAAAAGGCCCTGAGCTTTGTTGGGCTTATTTGTAAAGTTGGTATTCGTTGGTCAAACACTTAAAATGTCATTTAATGGATCTATGGTGGTGATTCCACTAGCCTAATAAAAAGTAAAAAAAGTTAACCAGCTTAAATTCAGATATATTAATTAATTATCGTGGAAGATCGAACGAAGGATAATTAACTGATGAATGAAAAACATTAGAGGGGAGGGAGGGTAGGGTCCTCACCTCACATTTTAGCTTCAGAGACTAAAACCTTCCACAATCCAATTCCAAGGTTTGCCTCCCATTTCCCCCAATTTTGTTTCCAAATTAAGGTTTTTTTCAAACTCGCTAATGAATTGAATTATTCACTTAGGGCTTTTCTAACTACAAACTCACTCTCTCCTTTCACTTTGAATTCCTTTCATATTTATACAAAAATAACCCTAATCGGTTCTACGAAAGCTTAAAATTCCATTATATCATCGACACCTAAAAGGTAGAGAATGCTAAGGGAAGAAGACCCCACACCAACACAAATGGTGAACAGAAGGCAAGGGCCCAGAGCCACCCCCAGTGCCCGCCCTATACCTATTCCAAAGCAACCTCCACTAGTCAATCTCAAGGTAATCCCATTGACTGCAGAGATCCAAGAGTGAGTTAAGGTTTTAACTTCTCGACCTATGAGCACAAATTCTTTCCTACAAATTTTAGTGTGAAGGATTTTTGGGCTGAAATCTCCCATTTTAAAAAGGAATACAATACTAACAACACTAAGGGCTCAGGTACTAGCGACCATGCATTGAAATTTGTCCGTAGGTTCATGACAACTTGAGTAATAGGTAGAGGAGATTCTGAGAGGAATGTCACAAAGCAAGACTTGTTCTTTCTTTACTATCTCAAGAGAAAAATAAAAGTTGATATGGATTACTAGTTGGGAAAGCATTTCCTGAAAGTAGCAACAACATGTAATACCCTAGCCTTATAAACAAATTGATTTATATGAGTACGGATTGAATTAATTCTTTATAAGTATTGAATGTGAATTTTATGTGATTGCATGATAGAGTATGGTTGAATTTATGAGTAAATTCAACAAGTGTATGATTGGTATATTTGATTAATATGTGGTAAGTGATCAAAAGACAATTAGCCTTTGCTATGAATTGTGAATAGTAGAAAGTATATGGACCATTTCTGTAATTTATTGTGCCAGAAATGGAATTGTAAGAACATTAGTAAATTGTGTTTTGCATGGTTCATTGAACCTAGCCAATATGTGTCACTTTGTTTGAAAATGGTTTTGAATTGGAGGACTTAAAGAGGAAATTGTCATTTGGAAGACAACAAAAATCATTTTGTTGTCATCTTCTTCATTTCATTTTCTTAAGCAAGAACATCTTTTCTCTCAAAAGTTTTCTCTCAAATTTTCTTCTCTTCTTATTCTTGTTGTGATTGATCAAAGGGAAATCACCACTACAAAGAAAGATCTTAAGATAATGATCCAAAATCTTGAATTTCTTTTCAATTTGTATGGTGATTATTGTGATGATTTGAATTTCTTTCCTTCCTTTGATAATGATGAAATGGGTTTTAAGAAAATGAGTTTGTCTTTGATTAAGTGCATCTTGATGATGATTGTGATCATGATTTGGGTATAATGAAGTGTATGAAGTTAGATTTTCAAAATGGGTTTAATTTTCTTACTTTGAGCAAATGAGTTTCATCTTCTAATTTGATTGAAAAATGAGCTTGATCAAGGTTGGATTTCAAAGATTGATTTGTTGGATCCTTGATTGAGTGATAAAATGAGTTTAAACCTTTGTAAAAATTTGCATAACTTGTTCATGGTTTTGCCTTGACCATCAAAGGAATGAGTGTGTCTTGCTGGAAGTTGGTGGTTTTCGAAGGAAACCAATAAAATATGGAGGGTACGCCCGTACCCCTATGGGCGTACCATGGCAGGGGCATGGTACAAGCAAGGGTACGCCCGTACCCTTGGGCATACCTTTGCTACTGCCTGAAATTAAAAGGTACGGCCAAGAGGGTACGGGCGTACCCTCTGGGCGTACCACATGGTGATGCTTACTTTCTTTTTCCTTTTCTTTTATGCTGTGATCATGATCTTAGGCATGCCAATGGTCATGCATGATCAATGTGGATTGTAATTGAGACGAATTGGACATTAGTTCAAGGTTTAATCGATTCAATTTCGATGGTTTAGGTATCGATTCTTAAATATTTGATGGTATTGATTGAATTGTGTTTAATGTGGCATTGTGTTCTAAGTATAGAACTAGAAGTATAAGATTAGAACCTGTTTTGGTTCTATAGTCAAGTTAGGAATGATGATCTAATTATGGTTAATTGATTGGTTCATCTAGAACCCAAAGACAAGGAACAAGAGGATTCGGGTGATCATCGTTTCTGTTTGTGTT
>CATKHJ010669217.1:0-12588 GCA_949750685.1 Vernicia montana | reverse complement strand
AGTTTAAAAAATATTTATACAAAAATAAAAATTAATACGTAGGTGCATAGATATTAATTTCTTATTTTTAACATAACTTGACAAAAATGCTAAATTATGAATGGAGGGTTTTATATGTACCATTTTGAAAATATTAAGGGTCTAATGAGATAAAAAAAAAATATTAAGGACTCACTTGAGTATCAGTCCAAAGGAGAGAGTTTTATATATACCATTTTGAAAAAATTAAGGGTCCAATGAGATAAAAAAAATATTAAAGGCTCACTTGAACACCAATATAAAGAAGAAGATCCTATTTATATCTTTGATCTTTTTTCAAAAAGCAATTTAAAAAAAAATAATAATAAGTAATTAATTAAATACAAAAAATTCTAAAAATACTGTTTTAACCCATATCAGCAACCCAAACGCACTCTTAATTTCACTAATGAATAAACCCATAATTTATTTAAATTTTCTTTTAAAAAAAAAGAAAAGAAAGAAAAAGTGCTTTCTTGCAAGCAAATATAGCCAAGCAAAATCAAAGTTTAAATTTTGATTTCAAAGTTGGAAAACACTGAAGAACCTTCTCACTAAAAAAAAAAAAAAAACCCACTCTCTTTCTCTTTCTAGAGAAACAGGACATGAATCTTTTTCCTCTGTTTCTACTACTTCCCATGTGGGCATTGTCTAGCACATCTTTGTTTTTCTTGCTTGATGCCAGACCAGAGTCAACATTCTCCACCATTTCTGGGCCTGCCCTTCTTGTTAACAAAGAACCCATTTCTTTGTTTGCTTCCAAAATGGAAGCTCAATCTCCAGGTGTTATTGCCTACTGTGCTCTTTTCCTAGTTTATTTTTAGCAATTTCACATAATGGGTTTTGATTCTTTAACTTTAAATGCTCTGCCTTTGTCACTTACATGCTTGATACTTCATTTGATTTCATGAGTAAATGGTTTTTCTTTGTTGTGCTATCTCCCAAGGGCAATAGTTTGATTTATTGTAGATTTTGTATATTGTTAGTAGGATCCAGAATTTGGTCTGAATCTGTGCAGTTTTTGGGTAAGTTTAGGAAAGAATAAGATCCTTGAATTTGGAGCCATTAGAATTCAAACTGCATCAGAATTTTATTTTTGATACCAATTGACTATTGGGAAAATAGAAGAGCACCATGAGGAAAAAATTCAATGTGGGCTTGCTATTGTGTGTGTGTTTCCCTTTTTTTCTCTTAATGTCTCTGCAGATGGCAAAGGAATTTCTTTGGTTGGTTGATTAATTTATTGGTTTGATGACTACATTTTATATTCTTCCCCTGAAATATGTCAGATTAATATTCATTCAGTTTTCATATTTTGGTGCATAGAACATGATTTTTCTTCTTCTTCCCTTTCTCTTTTTAATCTTTACTTTATTATTATTACTTTCCTTTTTTGATATGTTTGAGCTCTCTTTTAATATTTTATTCCAAAATGGTACTATAATGCTTCTTTCTTGCTTATCCAGGGATGCCTATAACTGCTGTGGTTGAAGTAGTGCACCATCAAGATTTGAACAAGAGAATCCTCATAGCATTAATTATTGCTTCCTCTCTCCTTGCGGGAATCTTGTTGTTTCTGTCATGTTTCTGGATTCAGAGAATGAAACACTCTAAGAACTCTGGTGGCAATAGCAAACAAAACTTTGGTACATTCTTTTCCTGGAAGTCATTTTCACATTGCTTACATTTTTTCTGTGAAGATAGTTTACTCACAGTTATGCTTATATGTCCAAAACTTCCTGTTATTTCCTTTAAATTCAATATGAAGATGCTGCAAATGGGCATTCACCGAGTCCAATTCTGGATAAATTTCATTCCTTGAGGATAGTCGGTAAGAAGGGTTCCATTGCTGTGATGGAATATCAGTTGTTAGAAGCTGCAACAAACAATTTCCAGGAAAATAATATACTAGGTGAAGGGGGTCATGGACGTGTCTACAAAGCTCATTTTGATGATAAAATGCTAGCAGCTGTAAAGAAATTGGAGGGTGGAGGACAGGATCTTCAAAGAGAATTTGAGGTAATGTTGTGCTGAAATTGATTAGAATATGTATTGCTTGGTTTATGAATTCTCATTAGCTTCTTTCTTCCAATTTTAATTGTAAGTGCAGAATGAGATGAAGTGGTTGACTAAAATTCAGCATCAGAACATAATTTCTTTTTTGGGTTACTGCATTCATGGCGAAGCAAAGTTTCTTGTGTATGAAATGATGCAAAATGGGTCTTTGGAAAGTCAATTGCACGGTATACTTCTTTAGAAGAAGAAAAAACAATGAAAGATGCTAATTTACAAATAATTTCTCTAAATTATATGTGTTATTGATGAACATTTTAGGACCAACACATGGATCAGCATTAACATGGCAGCTGCGGATGAAAATTGCTGTTGATGTTGCAAGGTAAGTCCAATTCTCAAATTTTTGTTGTCTATACTTTTTTCTCCTTCTTTCTCTTTTTCTTTTCAATTAAAGTTCCTTTTGCTGTGCTAACGGGTTGTTGTCAATGTAACTGATGTTGACCAGAGGACTAGAATATCTTCACGAGCATTGCAATCCTCCTGTTGTCCATAGAGATATAAAGTCATCAAACATTCTTCTGAATTCCAACTTCAATGCCAAGGTAAAAGCTATATGTATAACATGTTCACAAGCACGACAATCTCAAGTGTGGATGTTTAGGACTTTTTATGATGCCAATTATAATGTTTCCTTCAATGATTTCTTTCTTTTTCAGCTTTCAGACTTTGGCCTTGCTGTAACTTCTGGGATTGAAAACAAAAACATAAAGCTTTCAGGAACTTTAGGTTATGTTGCTCCGGAGTACCTTTTGGAAGGTATGCTAATATATCTTTGGAGGATAGAAAATATATTTTGTAGATAATTGTTGCTTGATTTTTATATTTTATATTTTTGCTTGTAATAATCATTCTCTTATGAGTTCTATCACAAAATAGATCATTTGTTGATATTATTTGTGCTTTTGGCTAAAAAATGAGAATAGGAATTGAAATGCTTACATATTGCAAGATTTTTGCTTGTAATAATATTTCTCTTCATGCCCTTATGATTTTACCTAAAATAGTGTGTGTTGTTTTAACTATTGTTATAATGGAGCTAATATGTTTTTTGCTAATTATTTGAGAGTGTTTATCCATCTTTCTGTGGGAAATCAGTTAGAACTTTGCCCTTTAGGTCTTATTTTGATATAAAACTAAGAAAGTATTCCTAAATAATCGAGTAGAGCTGTTGAATGAGGCACATATTGCTGTAATTCTACTGATTGATTGCATGTTGATGAATTTGATTAAGGAGAAGTTTATGATCACTGGCCTATTTCCTCAATAAATATGTCCGTAAAACAGGATGAGAAAGGAGGAGTTGGAGCCCCACCCTTTTTCATTTTTCAAAACAATATAATTGTGATCACATTATCTTTTCTACTCTTTTGATGCTGCAAGAGTGAAGATTCTGTTTTAAACATCTCTCATATTTAGTGTTTCTTTGATGAAAAATGAGGCCTAATCCTATGCTTTTGAATTTATCCAGGCAAACTAACCGATAAAAGTGATGTCTATGCTTTTGGAGTTGTCCTTCTAGAGCTCCTCATGGGAAGAAGACCAGTGGAAAAGATGTCCAATGATCGACATCAGTCTATAGTAACTTGGGTAATTTTCCTCCAACACAAGTGTAGGCTTGTAGCTGTCATCTCTAGGATAATTCCTTTGAGGGTTTCAGGTTTGTAAAACTTAATTATACACTCATTTTTGACATGTAGGCCATGCCTCAGCTTACTGACAGATCAAAGCTTCCGAATATAGTGGACCCTGTTATCAAGGATACTATGGATTTGAAGCACTTATATCAGGTACATACATTGCATGGAAACATCATTATTGGCATGCTTAATGTTTATTTGTTCTTGTTTGTTCTTGACAAATTGAATTACGTATTATCATTGACCAGGTAGCTGCAGTAGCAGTACTCTGTGTACAACAAGAACCAAGCTATAGGCCGCTGATAACAGATGTCCTGCATTCGCTCATCCCTCTCGTACCTCTCGAGCTTGGAGGGTCACTAAGAGTTACAGAACCTCTGCCTCCTGCCCTGCATTCTCAACAATGATGATGGAATATGCAGATATCTTCATGCTTCTTCACGATCATTCTTTCTATATGACTTTCTTTTGTAGATTCGGATGCATGCAAATCATTACAGGAATTTTTTTTTGTTTCTTGTCACTACAAAGTTGTAAATTAATTGAATCTAATGTGGTTGTCTGTACACTTCTAAGTTGAATTAAGGATTTTGTAATGCTGCATTTCCAAGAACTGGTTTAGTAAGATAACCCCTTTAAAAATGGAAGGTTTATCCATGTTGAAAATATGTAATTAAGGAAACTAAAATTTGATTATTCATCTTTTAGTTTTTGTGACGAATGGTTTGCTTAGATCAGATTAGAGATACAGATTAATGCTTAAAATTAACCTAATTGCAACAAAAGAAAAAAGAAAGAAATGGAAACAGATTCACTATGATAAGAAAAAACTTGATTTCTACTAACTTTATCTTTAAATTTCTTGTAGTTCACAAGTTCAATGACAGAACAATAAATTACTTCCCTTTCTGATGAAGTTAAATCATGTGGTCATCACTGTCTATTCAATGAAAAAAGGATAGTATCAATTTAATTCCTTAACTTTGGCAAAAAAAAAAAAAAAAAAATTTAATTCCTTAACGGTAAACTTGTAAAGTTTAATTTCTTGAGGTGCATGTGTTCTTGATCCATTAAATTATTATTTTTTTTTTAGTATGGAGAGAGGAATCAAACTTCATCTATTATCCAGGTTGTATATGCATTTTCTATTAGATTATATTTTTTGTGTTCCATCATTATTGTTATCATGCATGTTCCAAAAAGCTTTACAGCCTTTTTTTTTTTTTTTTCCAAGAAGAAATGCTAGCTATTGATTAAAGGGCATGAAGCTCAAAGTGAGTACATTTAAACATTACAACCAAAGAGAAAGTCCAAGAAAATATAAATACACAGGATAACAGGTCCAAACTTAAACTACTCAATTTTGGATTTTTAACAATGGGCTTTAAGCCCAATTCGGACACAGAAGCCCAAAGACCTAAAAAAATAGTCAAAATTTCACATATGTTCTTGGCATCTCTTCGTGCTTCCAGTAGCTTCTACCACTACCAGCATCTCTGCCATCACCACCATTACCAGAGACAGAGATTGTAAGGATGCCACCACTAGAAGGGAGTATGTGGTTGGACTTCCCCTTAGAAATTTGTACCACTAAACTTCAACAAAAGCCTTTCACTGCCAAGAAGAAACAAAGGCAGAGCAAGCCTGAGAGAGAATAGAGTGCCACTGTCTAAAATGGCTGAGCCAAGGGAGACTCATTCTTCTTTCAGGGGCCAGGGATCTTAGAAAAATTTTCAGATCAGAGTTACATGCCATAAATCCAGAGAGTCCCAAGCCTGAGCTAGCCAGATCTTCCTTCTCCCACCTTCTGCCATGGTATAACAGCTTGATAGAAGGAATTAGTTGGTGGGAGAGCCGACCTAAGCCGGAGATGAAGATGGCAAAATCGCCGTAGATGGGCTGGCTCCAAAACTCATAAATCCAAAGAGAATGGGAAACAAAAAGCACCCAATACTAGGGAGATGAAATTTACTTAGCAGCCAAGATAACCGGTAGAAAAAGCAAAGAAATAAATATGGATATCCCTTCCGGTGGCCGAAGCCTTCAGAGGGAACCCTTTGAAAAAAACCTATGAAAGGGAGGAAAAGTTTTAGAGAGAGTATTTAAGTTATTGTAATCCATATTACTTAGTCAAAAATAACTATTTCATAATCCTAAATTTCAAGGGGAAAAAAAATCTTAAACTCACTTATGTATCAATGTTATTTATCACCTAAAAATTGAGAATATTTTTTAATTAATTTGATTTTAATTAGGATTCAAATTCATAATTTCAACCATTTAATTCCATTAAATTAAAGGCTGATTGATATTATGTTATATTTTGATATTAGAATCTAGCCACCACACCATTATTGTTTTCCTATTGGTTTCTATATACATGAACTAGCTGCATTATTGTCCCAGTGCATTAACAAAACAAGGATTCTCAATATCTCATACAACTATTATTATTATTATAATTATTATATAATGATTATTATTATTAGAGAGGCGATATTGGTACTCTTCAAAAAGTTTTTGGCATTATTATTATTATTTTTGTTTCTATAATTGACTATAATGCACTGTTTTAAAACCGGACCGGACTGGCTGGTTCAACCGAGAATAGTTGGCCAATCCGGTTTGATTCACTGAAAAAACCATATTTTTAGTTAAATCGCTCATTGATCGGTTTTTAACCGGTCGGATCTCTATTAAGAAAAATCAGACCAAAAATTAAAAAAAAAATGAAAAATGAAAATATTTCAGCTAACCAGTCGGACTACTGGTTCAACCGGTCCGATCGATTGAACTGAGAATCGGTGATCTGACCGGTTCGATCACCAATTTGGTTTTTAAAACTCTGTTATAATGTCCTTTTATCCTCATTATATATATTTTAAAAAGAACTTCTCAAAAATAAATTAGCAATTTATATTTATTGATTTCATAAATCACTTTCAAATTTTTAAAAGTAGAATACTATTTATTAATTTTCATATTAATTTTTTATTAATTCCTACAAAGAGGAGGGAAACTTTTTTTTAATACATTTTAATTTTCCTAGACAAATTTTTTTTTATTATTTCAACATTACACTTTTGAAAAAAAATATTTTTAAATGTTTAATCAAAATAATATTAATGATAAATAGTGGTGATACTATTTTTTTTTTTTGTTAACACAATTTCCTTCTAACTTAAAAAAAAAATGATATTATATATAAATAATTACAAGAATATTTATTAATAAAATTTTAAAATATATTTATTGGTATTTGTTACTTTTAAATTTATTATTTCACTTATAAAAAAATAGTGTAAGGTTTATTTTTTTTTTTATTATTTAAGGTCATCTTTTAAATTATTTGCTATCTTTCTATAATGTACAATTTTTTTTCCTTAATTAAAAAATATTATTTTTTATTTTATTTATAATATATAAAAATAATAAAATTCATACAATATAATATATTTGTGTTTGAAAGAGTTTAATATATTAAAAAAAATTTAATAATAAGAAGATTAATTAATAATTTTCTAATTTTGGAAAGTTAAAAATGATTTATGACATTAATAAAAATTTATTATAGAACACTTAATTTTTTTTAAAAAAAAATTCTAAAAATATAAAGGAAAATAAGAGGATAATATATTCAATTACATAAATAAAGATAATAGCAGGAGTACTAAAATTTTTGTTGAGAGTACTAATATCGCTTTCCTTATTATTATTATTATTATTTTATTAATCAATCCACAAATACAATCCCATATGCAATGAGCCTTTGGTTCATTTGATAAGGTAGTTTGGATTGGGTTCATAATTTGCCTAGATAATTGGAAAATTTGCTTTTAACGCTTGTAATGTTAATGGCACGTTGGAGGAAAGATAATTATTTCATATAAAATCTAGTTATAAAATAGTTATTTTAGATAAAAATAATTATTAATTTAAAAATGAATTAAATGAGAAAAAGTGAAGATTTTTTTTTTGGTAAAAAGGGAAGGGCAAGGACCCTCAAGAAAAAGTAGAGATTTTTATAAATCTATATCGAGTTACATTTATTACTATTCTAAGTGATTGATTAAAATCTCTACTTTTGCTTCATGTTGTTAAAATCGGATCGGCTCGATTAATTAGATCGGTTAAATCGAAAATCGGTTACTGATTTGATTTTTAAATCATAAAAAACTAAAAAAAATTATGAACCGGAAAAAATTGATTCGAACAAAAAAAAATCAAAAAAATCGGTGACCGATCGAACTGAATTTTTTTAAAATAACACCGTTTTAGACTAAAAAAATTAAAATAAATATAATAAATAAATTAAATTAAACCGGCCGAATCGTGAAAATGACTTTTTACTCGTTGAATAAATTGAGGTACTTAAAATGTCATTATTATATTTGTACTCATAAAACGCACACTACTATGAAGAAAAGTCTAGGGAATTTAGTAAAACATCCAGGCTATTTTGTCCGGTTATTGTCATTTTCATTTCATTTCGCCGATTTTCCTAACAAACAGAGCAGTGAAAATAAAAATAAGTATAATAAGCCTTCTGTTTTGCCATGCAAGCCAACAACAACAATAATAAATGATAATTAATTCATCTAATTAGGTTGCAAGTGTTAGTAAATAACCCACATAAAATATGAAATCATGACTTCCAATTTTTACTCTATAAATTAGTTTTTTTCTTGTATATTGAAGGAAATTACAAAAAAATTTCCTTTTATTTTTTTTTTAGAAAACAATTAGATAATATATAACGTGTCAATTTTCACACATTAATTATAAAGTCTAATTTCCTAGTTTAATTAAAAAGCATACAATGCATTTGTCCAAACTAGAAGATGGACAAGTATAAATTATAATTCATATTTTTTTTGTATTGAAACTTCTATTTTGTATCAAGTGTATATCTTAATTTGGATCAAATTTGAAATTGAAATCATCCCCTCATTTTATATATATATATATAATGTTGACTTTAAAGGTCTATTTGTTATAAAAGAAATCCTTGCAATTAACAAAGAAAAATATAAATTCATACTATTCTAAGTAAAATTTAATATTTAAAATTATTACATAGAGCCAAACTACAATTTTTTTTTTTTTTATTTTATAACATTAACAAAGTAACTCCAACATGAATTTATGGTACAGTCGAGAGATATATTTTAACTCTCTTATAAAATACAAATTAATACACATTATTATAAATATAATTAAATATTTTAATTATATAAATAATAATTACATGACATTGAATTACGCTCCAACTCTCTCACAAGCCTCATAAATTATAACACATATTTAGAGATAGGAGGACAAACTCCTATCCTAGTTAATATTTTCACTATTCTAAATAATGTTGGTCACTACCAAGTACCAACCATGTTTTAACATGACTGTAGAGTACAAAGCTAGCACAAACCAAACTCATATTTATAATGCCTAAAATGCCAAAAACTAGCCATGATATTATCAACTAATAATTAAATAAAACAAAACAGCATAAAAGGATTGATTATAGTCTTAATTGCATTTCATTTCTCACTATCCCCTGCAAGAGAATTCTCTCTCTCTCTCTCTCTGTTTCTCTCAAATGGCTATATCTAAGTGGCTATGCACTAAAAGCACAAAGAACATGTTTGTTAAAATTGTTTATCCAGGTGGGCACAAAGAGCTCTATGATAGTCCAATTCTTGCATCAGAAATAATGCTTAGAAACCCAAAATGTATAGTTGCTTACCCACATGTGTTCCAGCAACCATGGGCTATTGTTCCACCAGACACTGTACTTATGCAAGGCCACAAGTTCTATGTTGTCCCCGTTAGCACCATAAAAAAGCTTCAGAGACACTGGCTTAAGCACTCTCCTAATGATTATTCCCCTGTTGATAATACCCATATGAGTGATGATCAGGCTCTTAATAACAAGAATCTGAAGGAGATTAGAAAAGAGTGCTGCTCGTGCATGTTTAATAATGGAATAATCAAGATTAAAGCTAATAATAATAAGAGTGATTATGGATTAAGTGATGGGTCCTCTAAGACTGAAGGACTTGACAAGAAGAGGATTAATAAGGAGCTTATTTTCACAAGAAGATCATTTTGTGATAATTGGCAACCAGCCTTAGAGAGGATCGGTGAAGAATAAAAAGCACTCATTGAACACTTCGACTCTTTCATATTATTATTACTGCTGTGTAAAAATTGGTTTTTAGTTGCTATACTTAGACATGTTTTGATATTATCTTTTGGGTTTTTTACCATTTTTTTTATTAAAAAAAAGAGAATTTATGAATTGCAATCCAATGCGTAGTCTGATAGTCAGTTGATATGTAACCTGGCAATTATCTTATGTTCAAATCCACTTCCCCAATGCTAAAAAAAAAAAAAAAAAAAAAAAAAAAAAGAAGGAGAGAGAGAGAGAGAGAAAACTAAATCACTCCAAAATTTTTTTTTAGAACTTCTAAATCTCTCCAAACATTAGAGGTTAATATAGCAATATTATGCAAATTTTTAAATTACTGCTATTCTCAACCATGCATTGTAAACTTTTAAATTACTATTTACGGATGGACATGGGTCAAGTAGCCCATGGGCTGATCCGAGTCTAGCCCATTCAAAATCAGAGTTTGACCCCAAATTTTATGTCTTAGACTAGGCTTGAAGCTAAAAGTTTAAAGATGAAATTACATTCAATATAATTTTTTTTTATTTTTTTTTTAAAAATATCATTTTATTTTTTTAGATTTTCAAAAAATTTATTTTTTTTATATTTATGATTTACTTTTTTTATACTTATAATATATCTTTGAAAGTGAGACATTTTTGAAATAAAAAATTTCATAAATTGTATTTTTAAAAAGAAAAAAAAAAGATATATATAAGAATATTTTGTGATTTTTGAGCGTGTGTAAAAATTTCAAACCGGCTCAAATTTTGGTTAGGCTTCGATTTAGTGATGTGAAGCCGAGCCTGGTCCGGTCAAACATATATATATATATATATATATATATATATATATATATATATATATTATTTTTTTTGTTTTATAATTTAATATATGAAATATTTATATTTAACATATTTTTATATTTATATTATCAATTTAAATAATTTGTAAAAAAAAAATAAACTTAGAGCCGGCCCGAACCGAGACTTTTCCTAGGGCCAAGCTTGGATTTAGGTATTTAGGCTCGTACTCATATGAGATTCTTACACAATTATCTAAAAAAGTGAAGTTGATTATTTTTATACATTCTGACCATGTTTGGTTTGCGGAATAGAATAATAAAGAATAAAATAATTATTTTTAAGGAATAGAAGAGACTAGGAATAACTCTCAAAAAAAAAAAAATTAGACTAGAAATAGAATAATTATTTCAATTCTATAATTTGGTTTATAGTATATAATAACTATTCTATTACATAATATCCTTATAAATTAATTTTATTATTAATATTAAAATTAAATATAATTTTGTCAAATTTTATTTAAAAAATAATTTAAATACATAATAAATAAAACTTTTATTTGACTTAAAATTAAAAATAAAAATAAAAATAAAAATAAAAAATATTTTTTAAATTAATTACCTAAATTAATTTCTTGTTCTATTTACTCAAATTCTTTTTGCAAAAAATTGATCAAGGGAGTTAAAATTTAAAATAAACAGTAATATATATATATATATATATATATATACATAATAAAAAAAAATTAAAATCTGAAAAAAAAAAAAGAAAAAGAAAAAAAAAGAGGGTAATAGTGATAAGCTTGGACTTACCAACATTTTTTTAAGGGTAAAAATAAAAATACTCTATTTCATAATCTAAAGAATATCAATTTTTTAATTTTTTGTGGAATATGTATTCCATAAAAATTGTGGAATTATTATTCAATGGAATTAGTATTTTTTCTCTAAAATTTAAATCAAAGTAAGGAATAACAATCCTTACATAATAGCAATTATATTCCTATAGTCAATTCCATGAATCAAACATAGCCTCAGTTAAAAAATCTTACATTTATACGTTACTTTCTATTTTTATTACTTTTATATGCTTCTTTGTATATAAGGAGAAAATAATAACAAATCTCATAAAAAAATCACAAGATTTTGAAAATTTAAATTGCAAAAGGTTTGGGTAAAGCTCTAAACAGTAAATCGAAACCAAAGAACCTAAAGAAAATCAAAATATCAGCATATTTTTAAAGATTTATTCAGTTCAATTGTCAAAAAACTCAATTCTTCAATTGTTTGAGAGATAATTCGAATTTCATACATATATTTTAGTAAATTTTGTGTTGTTTTAACTGTCATCGCATAAAAAATCTTCAAAATGAATAAATTATATGATTTTTTTTACGAACTTAAAAGATATAGAATATGAAATTTCAAAATCTGTAGAAAACTAATGTGTCACGACCCGACTCATAGGCACGTGACCGGCACTAGGGAACGGGTAAGCTTAAAGCTTCCAGAACCCGTAGTCAGCCTGACATATCTTACTATCAAGGAACATATCATATTATCAAATATTATTTCATATATTCATATCTCTGGGCTGTGGGCTCACCTGCTAACAGAACCTGTGGCAATACATAGTATAACAATCATCATAACTCATCAGGTTCCTGTTCAGCAGACTATCTCTTGAGTCAGCAAATCATCTTATCTCGTAATGCTGACATCACACATAATTATACAATAATTTAAATACAAATAAAGTTTACTGTAATTGCGGATACTCTAGAATTATTACACACATCTGTGAGGCCTCGCCCGAACGCCCCTCTCCTCGCTCGTGGGGGGAAAATGCCTTAAGGAAAGGCGAGAGCGATTTTTAAGGGAGG
>CATKHJ010669206.1:0-14772 GCA_949750685.1 Vernicia montana | reverse complement strand
TTGATATGCAAGAATAAAAATAACAAGTTGATACAAAAGTCTTAGTAAAATTAACAATTCTTCAAATAATAATGACTGTATAGATTTGATAAATCTTATTCTAAATATAATAAATATATACAACATATATATCAAAAAAATTTAAGTAATTTAAATATAAAAATATCATAAAAAATTAAATTCTTTATAAACTAAATATGAAAAGACATATTTCATCCTCCAAACTATAAATATCATAAAAATTATTATTATTTCAATAAAATGAGTAATTTTACCTTACTATTACTGATTTGTTGAGAATTTTATATTTTATTACTCCATCCAATTCTCAATACCTAACGTTTTAGAAAAATATTTTTGTTTCAATATAATTGTCGTTCTAGAAACCCAATACAATATTAATTGATTTTTTTTCTAAATTTACCTTTATCATCAAAGAAAACTTAGTGTTATTGGTAGAGTTTTAGTGAAAGGTAAATTAAAGGTATATTAGTCTATTTGATTTAAAATTATTCTTAATTTATTGCTTTCTTAATTCAAGTGCATTTCTTTAAAATGTCAGTTATTGAAAATCAGAGGGAGTATTTGTTTATTCTCTCATTATTGAAAGTTTGTATTCTTTTACTTAGAATTTTTATCTTTTAATTAGTGAGAGAGTTTTTATTATTTAAGATTAATTGCGAAGTTTGTTGATGCATGTTGAACGTTTCTCAAAGCCAATCAAACTTGACTGAAAAAAAGAAATGTTAATTGAGAAATGAATGACATTCCAATCCATTCCCAGAAAATGGAAAAGGTTGTCTACCAAATTGGAATTTGTTACTTTGCCGACAAGCTTAAGCCCTCAACATTTGTAAATTCTCTACTCATGAGTCAAAACCCACCTCAAAGACTGTGGAATTGTGCCATAAATCTTTGACTAGGTAAAGCTATACTTGTAATTAATTAGCATTTTTTTTTAATCTTCATAAAGATTAATTATTAATTTGTGAAACATATTATTGTTAATAATTGTACTTTTTAAAGTACTCTTTAGTCTTTATGTTTCGATTATCTAAAAGAATTATTGATGTTCTATTTGCAATTTGTCATTTACAATTGAAACAAACACATGAGTAATACAATGTATTGAAACTATCTCATGATACACATCTTTTTTAAGAGACACATTTTATATGATTTAAAAGAAAATCAACAATACATATTTTTTTATCTGGATATATTTGAACTAAATTAATATTAATGAAGACTAAGGTGATGTAAAACTGAAAATTAAGTGTTGAAAATTAAGTATTAAATTTTAAGCGTTGAATATAGTAAATATTGAAATTTTTATGTACTAAATATAATCAATCTATTTGATAACTGTTATAATTGAAAATTATTAAACTTTTTTATTTTATATAATTAATTATGTGATATTGATATTTAAGTTTTAACCATTAAACATAGTTTTGAAATTTAAAAATAAAAAAATTATAAATAAAAAAATTTAGAAGTAACAATCATATTAGGATGATATTTCTCATAAGTTTTTAAAAAATAAACATTATTAAACTTTAAATAAGTATTACAAAAATTGATAAATGTATATGCTAAGGGTATAAAAGTCATTTTAATAAAAAAATTTAAAAACTCAATAATTGAGCGTGTTCAATAAAAAATTTAAATCAAATATTTTAACTTACTATTTTAAATGGTTTTTGACTTAGTTAAAAATTTTAAATTGGGACCATTTTATGTTATCAAACTATATATCTTAAAATTAATAAGCGCTAAAAATATTAAATTAATTAATAAATTGAGTTATTAAACACCCCTTAAATCTATCTCTTCCACAAAAAGATAAAGGAATTAGAGCTATTATCTCATAATATCATTTAATTATATTATTAAATTAATAGTCAAATATAGTTAAATCTTTATGAATTAATAGTTTTGGGACCACAAAAATTTATTAATTAATCGATATATTGCTTAATTAATAAATTAATAATTTATATATTAATAATTAATAAAAAATTAATTTATCAAGATATTTTTTATTTTTTTTTTAAACATTGAACTTAGTATGTATTTTCTCTTGTAATACGAGAATAGTATATAAAAATTTCTTAATGCACTAAGAAAAGTTAGAGATGAGATCCAAGGAGACATCAATTTTAAGAAAAACAAGTAACACTAGAGTCATATTTTACAAAGACCTCATAATTGAGTCAATTATGTATACATATAATTTTTTTTATTTAATGTATATGGAGATTATTAATTTATATATCAAATAAGACCTATATGTTTTTTTTTTAAAATGTATTATCTTATAAATTTAGCGAATTATTAATTTATCACATTAGTCTCAAGTTGGGACTGACCAAAGTTATTAATTTATCGAGATTATATTGTATTTATCTTGTATTGCATATAATATCAGAGATATAAATTTCGACCTTTTTTTTTCTCTTTAAAACAGCAAAAACAAATCATATTTATTTGTTTAAACAAACATATATATGAAGACAATGATATATATAAAGGGATGTCTAGTGGAAAGTAATGTTTTCTGGCCAAGAAAGTCATAATATATAGCACTTGCATGCCCATATTGAGGTGCTCATACTATTCATGAAAATGTCTTCCTAATTAGTCTTTTACCTAACCCCATTAATAATAAATTAAAAAGTGTTTTTTGTTTAAAACCTGTGTTTAGTGAGACACTAAATTAATCTTATGTCTGAACAATTCAAAACTGAATTAAATTAGTCTTAATTTATAATTTATTCATCAATTAATTAGTGGTGTAAGCTTAACCTAATCCAAGTTTGCCTACTACAAATTTTTGTCATTAGATTAGTGGTCCTCAAAACCATATTTGTTTGGACAAACAAAAAGGTCTAAAAGGCCTTTCCATGTCTCCCCCTTAATTCTATATGCTTTTTGGTGGTTGTTGTTTAGTAGTCACAATCAAATTTTTATATATATTTCATTTTCAATTAAAAGTCCAACCAAAGAAAAGAAAACAAGTCAATCAAAATATTTATATAATTCATCTCTCACTGCTTTTTTTTAAAAAAAAATTATAAAAAGAGAATTTTGAATTTGAATTCTTCATTCAATTTTTGAGTGAAAGTTTTTACCTACTTATTAATAAAAATTAAATAAAATAAATTATTATTTTTATTTGTAGTGCATACATTATAATATATTTTGATTTATCAAATTTTCTTATAAATTAAAAAAATAAAATAAAAATAGAGTACCATTTTCCCATCCAATCCAAAAACTCTTATTAATTATCTTGAGAAAAACAAACTTATACTTCCTAAATTTTGAGAGAGAGAAATAAATATAATTTCTTTCCTTTGGCCTCTTTTCTTTTTATCAACAATGAATCCTTTATTTTTTGTTTTTTTAGATCTTTTTAATTTTTATTACTCAATAATTTTCAAATTCATTATATTTTTAGCGCATCTATTTTTTCTTATATATATATTTTTCCTTTTTGTCGACTTTTTTTATTTTTATCTTTTGTATCATAGACTAAGGGGCCCGGGGGCTTGAGCCCCCAAACCAAATTTTTTTTTTTATTTTTATATATGTTTATTAAATAATAAAAAATTTTATTAACCCTTTTAAAATTTAATTTATATATATCCCAACCCATATGACATTGCTCCAATGAAATGATTTGGCTTCGTCATTGCTTTTTATGGTGAATTTATTCTTTTCTATTGATATATTATCGTTAGTGCAATATGAAATGCAAGTCACATTCTTAATAATAAATTTATGTTTATTGGTATCCATATCAAATTTATAAAAAAATACACAAATCAACTAATAACTATCACTTATCGGAGAATATAATCTAATTCTTCAAATTGAAATGATTTATATTCCTATTTTTGTCTTTGATATTCCTTTTAAAGACTTGTGGTGTTGTAAAATTTTATATTTCTATATTGTTTTATCCTACTAATAAATAAATATTATTTTATCTGAATAAAACTCTTATTATCTCCATTTAAAATTGATGTTATAATTAAGAAAAGTCTTTAGAATAATTCCAAAATTTGACATTAATCAAACATACTCTTCAAAACCTGCAAGAATTTGTGGCATGGCGTAGCAGTTGGGACACGTTACCCACACTTACATATTTCATATTGCAATTAGGTATTAATGCCCAAAAACCAAAAGTTATTACCAAAAAGAAAATAATAATAATATTGCAACTAGGTATGCTTGTTCCCAAGTGGGGTGGAAGTCTTTTTACTTTTTTTTTTTCATTAATTTTGTTAATATATATCACAAGTCAATTTTTTTTTAAATAAATTTAAATTTCATTAATTGTAAGTAGCTGAATACAAATTTCAATAGAAAAATATCTAACATAAAATCAATTATCCTAATAAGAGTAAATTGATTCGCAAATCGCAAATATTCAACAAAACATCCAACTATCATATAGTTGGTTTTGAAAAACTACAACTGTAATAGTGAAATAATGTGACAAATCACTGATTTTCTTTATGAACATTTGAAACACAACAGTACACAAATATACTATCAGACTCATAATAAAAAATAAAAAAAAAAACTTTCAATAAAGAAAAACATAACAAAACTTCTAATAAATGGAAACAAAATAACATAAAAAAAATTTAACACAAAATATCACAAGTCAATTTTTACGCATTATAATTTAATTAAGTTCATTTATATAGTCAAAAGTATATTCATGATTATATTAGAAATTTTCATAAAAAATATCTTTTTATAGATTGCAACATAAAATTATATCCTTTCATTAGCAATCAATTATATATATACCAGTGGAGTAGGTTTGCCCTATAAGATATTTTACAGTTTTATTAGTCTAAGTCCATAATAATTATGGGCATAATTTGTAATTATGAATTTTTGTATTCCTTATATATAAAAGAACTCCTATCTTTATAGTGAAATATAACAAATCAAATTGTAAATGCATAAATATCATACAATATGTCAAACTAAATTTATAAAAGAAAAAATAATCAAACAAAACAACAAATAATCCAATATAATCAAAACAATAACTTGAAAGTATGTAGTAGAAAAATAAAATTTGAAATTTCTTGATTTTCAATATTTCACCTCAAGTTATGTATGTACTTTTGTTATTAAATCAAGAAGTACTTCAATTATTATGAATACAATTCATGAAAAATTTAGTTATACATGATTATTGGATTAGTAATTCAATAATTAAATATTTATACATTATTGAGTACATCAGGTACAATATATTTTTATTAACATAAATGTAATATCTATTTCTCATAAATTCAAGTGGATTTCATATATTTATGAGTATAATGTTTACTTTTTTTTTTTTTTAATATATTCAGTTTAGCCAATAATTTTCCTTAAATATTTTCAAGGGATAAAAAAATTTAATTGTATATTTACGTTAAATTAATGTTTATTCATCAAATCCTTGTTCGATTATTTGTCTAAAAAATATTCTTGTTAGTTGATATTATCACATATATTTTAACACTTGTGTACCCTTTTGTGAAGCATTGCTCCACGATTTCGTGACGTATTACTAATACCAAGTGGAGTATTTAAATTGACTTCGTTAACTTATAAAATAATTAGTCAGTCTAATTAACAGAAACAAAATTCAAAATTGAATTAAAAAAAATCATATTATTATATTAGCTAAATCTTACCTACACTGGATACATACATAAATTTAATAAGATAAAAATACATAAAGCAAAAAAAATATTAGTGTCTTTTCACTAAACAAAAAATAAATAAAATAATCATATTAACTAAAATATTTCATCACTTAATTATGATAAATCTATACACTTAGTATAGATAAGATTTAGGTAAATTCAGTCTATCATTTTATTCATAAACTAACTCAATAAAAATAAGATATATCAATTAATAATTCAATGTAAAATTATTAATATGATATTATTAATTAATATATTTATTTTTATTGAATTAACCTATGAATAAGTTGGTAAACTGAGTTTATCGATATCTTTTCCTTTATTATATATAAACATTGCAGGGAATTAAAAATTAAGAGGTTGTACGGTGAGCTCAGCACAGGGATCAAATATTGTATGGGGAGAAAATGACAGTTGCAGGATTATATACGTAATGTCGGTTTAGCGGTGCTATTAATTATAAATTAATTAGATTTCTCATTATTGAAATTAATTATTTGGCAAAAAAAAAAATTTATTGAAATTAATTAAATTTTGACGGTTACTAACACCCTTCCTGTCCTAATTGTTGTAGTTTTTTTATTTTTTATTTTTATTTTTGAAATTTGGCTCTTGTTAGGATTCAAACTCAATTAAAATCTAAGTGATATATTTTAGAGTGTTATTAGATATGGTGAATTAGTAGGAGCTAAGGGAATTGGATTTGGATTCAGTCATTTTGAATTACGTACAAATTGAATTATACATTAAGTTAATTTTCAAAAAAAAAAAAATCAAATTTAAATAATTTTACAAATTTTGAATCATGTCAATAATTTTTTCGGTTTGACTTTTAATGGGTTTGAGTAATTTTGAGTAATTGAATTAATTAGATTCTCATTACCAAGTAAGAATGGCAATGAGGCGGAGAATTTTCGTTCTTTGTAGGGATTTTTTCCGAACGGAGCGGGGATTTATTGAATTTTATCTTTATGTGGGTGGAGATGAGGGAAATTTCTTTCCCGTTAGCGGGAATGGGGACGGAGAGTGTATTCCCCAACCCGCGGAGATTCTCATCTCCGTCCCCGTGAGGATCCGATATTATATTTATATAATTATTTTTAATATAAAAAGTATATATATATATATAAAATGATTTTTAATTTTATCACTCTTTTTTTGTAATTCTTTCACATCATGATAATTTTAAAGAAATTTATTTAAGTACTCTCATACTTTGATATATGCTGAATTTTTTAATGTTTTATTAAATAAAATTATAAAACATTTTTAATATATTAGGCGTATTTACATTTTTATTTTATTTGGTTGATACTTTATATGTCTGAATCTGTTAACATTTTCTAAATAAATTTATTCTTATTTTTCAACAATTATTTATGAATTTTATAAATAAAAAAAATATATTAGTAATACTATATATATATTAATAAGTAAATATATATAAGTAATGTATAAAAAAAATTAATAAAATATATAAGTAATACTAATAATCAAAATATCTCCAATTATATATATATTGTGAGTTTAAATATAAATAAAGTATAATTTTTAAATTTTTATACATTAAATTCTACTATCTAAAAGTATCAAAAATTGAATTAAGATAAGACAAAAAAAAAAAAAAATTCAAGTGGGGAACGGAGATTCCCGAGGGGATAGGAATCCCTGCAGGGACGGGCATGGGGACTAAATTGTCTCCGTCTGTAAGGAGGAAATGGAGATGAGGATTCCCCACTAAGATGAGGATGAGGATGGGGGATGGTACCCCCGCCCCATTGCCATCCCTATTACCAAGTGGTTCAAAATTCAACATTTTATTATATAATTAATTTTACTTTTTCTTACAATGATGTACATATCCTTTAATTTTAACTTTAACGGATGAATGTGAATTAACGCGATAACGCAATTTTCTTACTGTTAAATTTTTAATATAAATTTAGGAAAACCAACCTTAAAAGCTAGTTTGTTAAGATTGAGGAGTTAATTTCTATATTAATTATTTAACGTTTTTATATTTATTAAATGTGAGATATTCTAACACTCCCCCTCAAGTGACAACGAGATATTCAAATTTATCACTTGAAACAGTTAGAACCGGATCAAACTAACCTTAAAAACTAGCTTATTAAGGTTAGAGAGTCTATTTCTATAATGATCACTTAACATTTTTATATTTATTAAATGTTGGATACTTTAACACTCCCTCCTTAAGCGACAACGAGGGACTTAAAGTTGTCATTTAAAATAATTAAGTACTTTGAGTAATAAACTGAAATAATCGATAAGATAATTAGATACTTTAGTAAACCAAAATAATCGATAAGGTAATTAAGTATGCTCTGATACCATGTTAACGACTCTATAAGTGATATGAAATTTTAACATTTCAAATTTTTTTTTTTTTTTTATCAACATTGATTAAGACAAAAGGAGGAAATGTCAAGTTGGAAAATGATACCCATCAATATTATAACATTAATTAATATATATTTTATATGTACGGTGTATGGAAGGTCATATATCTTCAACCAAAAAAAGAAAAAGGACACATATATGTATACAACATTTTAACTTGTAGGACTTGGCTAGCTATAGCTAATTCCCACAAGCAAAATGACATGCAATATCTCTAAAGTTATCCTATCCATTTTAATTTTGGCGAACTTCCACCCAATGCAAAGCTAATCATAAGAATAAGTTCATAAGGCCAGATGCAATGAATTCTCCTTTGATAAGGTATGTGTGACTATTTGGTTTGTACACTTTTTTATCCTTTTAAATTTTAATGGGACTTATCCCTTTCATTCCATGTTATAATTACTTGAATTATTATGGTCCTTTTAAGATATTGGACACCCCTTTTTTATTGTGTATACTGTGTATGATTATAATTACTTTCTTTTTTTAAAATAAAGTATGACGTTGAAATTTTTTATGGTTTCATTTATGTAGGTGTTCATTTAAAATCACTACAATAAATATTATAATTAACAACAATAATTTAACATCATTTAATACATACTGTTAAAATTAATAATTAACAACAAGTATATATCAATATCAGCAAATTAATAACATTGTTAAATGTTAACATATATTAACATCATGTTAATAATGTTGTCAAATATATATAATAGTATTACAAAAAAATTTAGTTATGGGGATTTTATACATTATATAGTAATGCTACTAATTCTTATTAATATTAATTTTTTGATTTTTAATAGCATGATTCACGTGTTGTTAAAAGGGGATATTTGTAATAGTGAATGATGGGAAAATATTTAAATTTAATTATGTATTTTAATAAAATAATAAAATTTCAACATATTTTATAAATTTAAATACCTTATCATTTCAATTTTTTTTTTTTTTTTATATATACCAACAAAAGCAATAGCTAATTCACATGATTTATAATTATGGTCATAAAATTATAATTTTATTCTTTTTGTGTACCCACGCACGTATAACTTGTGATAAATAAATTTCATTAATTTTGTATATTCACATTTTTTTTTTTTTGCTTTCTAATGAAAAAAAAAAAGTTGTTAGGTACATTAATCATTGTCTGTCTGATTTACACTCAAATAAATTTTGATGTCAATAATTTAAAACACTTTTATAGGACAATAATTTGAACACTATTAGGATATATGAATTCTTTATTATATGATCACAATAACTATTGATTTTTAATTTCAATACATATAGTTTAACTGAAATATTGAAGTCAATATTTAAACAATATATTTTTACTCCAATGTTTAAACATCACATTTTTTTTTTCTCAAAGAATTGAATCTGAATCAAATAGACAGATATACATATCTTTACTATTATGTCACCACCTCAGATATTATAATATTTTTAGAGAATACTATGAATCTTCAGTCATATATTAAAAACAATATATCTTGATCTAAAAATAAAAATATAAAAACATATATTAAAAAGTACAAAAATAATATGATTTGAATTTCTTTCAATATTCTTCAATTGTGTTAATAGAGTATTAGAACTAGCAACTTGGAGAAAAGCATGCTTTGCTTGGTAGTTATTAAGTCACAAATTGACCTTCATATCTTTGAATAAGTTCAATTATTTGAATATCAATAGCAAATCCAAAACTAACTCGAAAACTGTAAATAGTCTAAGAGAACAAAATTCTTCTATAAGAGAAGAACAAATTACTTCTATGAAAGAAAAAATAATAAATCCTATCAATGGAACAAAAAACTCCAAAAAAAAAAGTAAAAATAATACGAATAATAATAAATTTATGCAAAAAAAAAAATACAAATTAACAGATCTAGAGAGATCTATATTTATTTAATTAATAATTTAAGTAAAAAAAAGAGATAGGAACCACCGCTGATAAAAAAAAAAAAAAAAAAAAGATTGATGGTGGTTTAAAGAAAAAAAAACTTAAGAGAGAACTAGAGAGAAAAAGAAAATAAGAGATGGCTAGGGTTCTAAGATAGAAGGTATGCTTTTAATTCTATAATATTAAATTCATTAATAAGAACATACAAATTTGGTACATGTTCAAAAATTCATTTAAAGGTTCGTCAACTGCTACTAAGAACCTAATATAACTTTTCAAAATGTGGGTTCTAAAACCATTTGTGTAGGTCAGTATCGAAGAAGAATAGTTTGAAGGGAAATAGGACGATAGGACTTTCTTGCTCAAGGGCAGGATCCTTCTTTAAATAGAGGTCTCACTCTACTTAAAAATATGAAATAGCTTTGCGAAAGGTCCTAAACCCTATATATACCCGAAAGGTATAACCCTATCGGGATTGGATTTCCACTTATAAGGTTAGATACCTTTGACAGGGTTTTATTTTTGTTGAAATGGGATGGTGTTCAAACTCCTGATAGCTCTCATTTGACTTCCTAAGAGGCCTAGATATATTATATCCACTTTTGTAGCCATAACCTGCTCTACGATTTGTTCTCCTTATCTCTGACTCTTTTTTCCCACTCGCTGGTATAATATAATTTTCTCTTTTCGGTAAAGGATAGTGCAAGCCCAACTCCCAAGTCTGCTAACCTACTTCCTGCCCTGCCCTTATAGCTACCTATATATATAGGTTGTGCTGGACTTAAGCAATTAGGAGATGGGTTACTCTATTATTGGGCATGTAGCCTACACGAGAAAGGAAAGGGAGAGAAAACAAGCATTAAAGGGCCAAGTTGCATCTTGTGTAGTTAAGGTTTGGGGAATTAAGTGGGTTTATAGAATTATTACTACTACTTTTCCTATTTGAGTGTTTGACTTTGGCTCTGAATGGTCAATCTCCTCCTTCATGAAGTAAGGCTTGTATTTAAACTGCTTCCCTCCTTAGGGATTAGAGTAAGTAGGTGACATGGTCGCTTCTGATTAAGGGGTCTTAGTTACATCAAACTACAAGTGAATAGTGGGATGACGCGCTTACACAGTCAATTGTTAGGTGTAGAGTCTTGTGTTGATATGACTCAAATCCAGTCTCTCAGTGGTGTCAGGGATTGTGTATCAGAGAGCCGGGGTGAACTCTCCTTGTAAGTTCAGTGAGATCATCTTGTGGCGAAGCAGAGTATTGTTAGGGTGAGGTACTTGCTATTTTAGTCGATCGTTAAGATGAGGTGCAAGGTGGCCTATCTATGATGCCTTGGACCTACTAGCTGCCAATGGCTTGGGCTTGGAAATCTTTACTCCTTGTGTATGTCCAGTATTCTCAAATCTTGTAAAAGTGCTCTTTCTTTTATTGACTTGCTCTATATATGTCTTCTTCTGACTTGTATAGATTGTGTCGTTGTGTTAAGTTTGACTTTATTTTGTAATTGTTTCTGGTTTGTTGATTGTGTGTCGTGAAGGTCTTATGACCTTGCCTCTGTCTAAGTGAAAGCTCCTACCTTCTCTAGGTATTAAAAACTAGTTGCATGCTAGGTTGTGTACGCCCTTTGAGGCTATTGAGTTCCCCTCGCTCATCTGGGCCTTGTCAAATCTTATATGGGCCTTATATGGTTTTATTGTAGTTGCCTAGTCTAAGTCTTTGATGGGTTCATGCTTGATTGCATGCTAGGTTAGATATGCCTTTGGAGGCTTTCTAGCTTCGCCTCATCGTCTAAGTCTTATTAGTTCTATCTGAGGCCCCTAAGTTCTTATTGTTATTGCCTAGTCTAGGTCTTTGACTATTTCTTCCTTTACAGGTGCCTCCAAGGTCTTATTGACTTTGCCTAGATCATCTAGACTTGGTTGCACCATTATTCTTGTAGGCCTTTTATGATCTTATTGACACTGCTTAGATCATATGGGCTTTGATTTATGCATCATAGAGAGTTAGTTCCCTTTTTTCAACACAAAAGATGGCCCATGTTTTGCTAGAGGTTTTATGGCACCGCATTGCTGTGAGGTCTTAAATGCGAGATTACTTTAAGGTTTTTACCTCGTATAGAGGTCTTGCCATGTGTCTCGCTATGAGGTCATAATATATAGAAAGTGTATTGGGCTTGCCTCGCTATGAGATCTTATTTAGTTGTCTCATATAGAGGTGATTGCCTTGCATAGAGGTCTTGGTCTGTGGGAATATCATTGCCATGCCTCGCTTAGAGGTCTTACTAGGCTACCTCGCGTGGAGCTCTTATCGAGCCTTATAAAAGAGGTCTTTGGTTTCTTCCTGGAAGGTCTTACAGAGTCTTGTGTGAAAGTCTTATCATGCCATTTAAGGAGACTTTAGGTGCCTAGTTAGAGGTCTTTAAGGTGACTCACGAAGAGGTCTTTTGAATTGCTTCACGGGGAGGTCATTAATTTTGCTTCCTAGAAGGTCTTACAGAGCCTTGCATGAAGGTCTTATCACCTTTAGGGAGACTTTAGGTGTCTCGTTAGAGGTCTTTCATGGTTCTTCATAATGAGGTCTCTTGTCTGCCTTGTGAAAGATCTTATTTAGTCTCGCGTGGAGGTCTTATCGCCCATTAAAAAAGGACTTTTTTGCCTTGCAGACTTCTACTTATAGTACACTAGATCTTATAATGCATGCAATAGGACTTGTGCCTAAAGGATTTAGGTCTTATTTAGGTTTGCAGCTAGAGGAATTTGTGTCTCACATTCTTTTGCCTGGGCAAAGTTAGGTCTTATGATTCCTCACAAACTTTTGCTAAAGTTCACTAGGTCTTTATGCACGTAAAATGATGTTTTGTATGCTTAAAAAACCCTTTCTGATGAGCATTTATAGAATTCTCTAGCTTTTAGCCTCTTTTCTCAAAAGGTTAAGGCTTGATTGGCCTAAACCTCTGCTACCAATAACACATTGGTGACATCTGGAGTTGTGGTATTCCAGGGTCTTGCTTTTTTTAGTCTTGCCATAGGTTCTTCACCTATATCCTTTGGCCTCTTCCCTTGGTACTCTGGCGTTCACATGCATACAGTACCTAAGGGCTGTAGTTGAAGGGTCAAGGAGAGTATGTATAACTTTTTTAGGGTACTTAAGCTCTCCAAAACTTGCTTCCAAAGATCTATTCATTGGAAGATGCTTACACTCCCTTATTCTTTTTACTAACTTAACCCCATTCCAGTTGAGTTACAAAATAGGAATCAATTGTCTTGTGGACATAGATGTGTTATTTTGTCCTTACAGACATCGTTCCCATAGACAACACCATTCTCTGATGGATCCTAGGCCTTGAGGCCACCTATCAGCAAGGACTGGGAGTTAGAGGTGCTAGACCAAAGAAACTAGGAGATGTATATTCTGTCGTTGAGCCTGTGACCTACATGAAAGGAAATGTAGAGAAAACAAACATTAGAGGGCCAAGCCTGTGGCCTGGTGTGGACTCTATGTTGTTTAAGTCAGTAACTGCATATTATGAAGTTAAGGTTTGAGGAATTGAGTGGGTTTAGAGAGTTATTACCATTACTTTCTTTATTTGAGTATTCCATTTTGGCTCTAAATAACCAGCCTCCCTTTTTAGGAAGGGAGGTAAGGGCTTGTATTTAAGCTGCTTCTCGCCTTGGGGATTGGAGTGAGTGGACAATATTGCCACTTCTAATTAATGGGTCTTGGTCACATCATACTGCAGGTGAATAATGGAATGAAGTGCCTACACAGTCGGCTATCAGGTATGTGTGAACCCTCATTTTAGCACCCCAAAAATTATTTCTGAAATTACAGAATGAATCAGCATATTTTTCTAGTTAAGCCAGCACTTTTCCGATCTTGATCGGACAACCTGTATCAGACAGTATTTCTTCGAAACTGACCGGAACTTTCTCAAAGCGGATTGCCAAACTGTCCCAAAAATCATTCCGAGCCTACCAGAGTGGACCAGAATATTTTTCTATCCAACCTTATATTTTTTTTCAAACCTGAACGGACCTCCTATACCAGACAGCCTTTTTCCTAGAATGATCGAATTTCTCCCGAAACTGACTGCCAAAATAGCCGATAATTAATTTCGAATTCATCGACACTGACCGATAATTTCTCAGACTCCAGAATAGCCCGAAAATTGACCCAAAATCCCCAAAAAATTGAACCAAAAGATCCGAAAACTAACCCGAATGTCTCGAAAACTGACCCAAGCGATCCGAAAGCCGAATCCGATCAAGCCGAGCCGGCGGCGCCGCCGGGAGCCGTATGCTGCCGCCGCCGGTGCCTCCTGCGGCAGCGTACCTGCACTCTCCTCCTTTTACCCTTTTGCCCCTCCTTTTTTGAAATCCCTAAATTACCCCTACCCTTTTCTGCTTTTTGGACCTTTTTTGGTCTTTTTCCACCCCCCCATTTTTCCTATAAATACCCTACTCCATTTCACTTCAAAACACAAAAAAACAATTTTATAGAATTTTCCAAATTGTTTTCCTCTCTCTCTCTCTCTATAATTAGTTTCTCTCTCTATAATTAGTCTCTCTCTCTTTAATTAATTAGTTAATTAAAAATTAATTTTAATTAACTAATTAATATCTTTTTAAAATTCCCACCAACCCATAATTAATTAATTAATTAAAAATCAATTTTAATTAATTAATTAATCCTCTTTTATTTTCACCCATAAT
>CATKHJ010669174.1:0-13757 GCA_949750685.1 Vernicia montana | reverse complement strand
AGTTTAATGTTTGATTAAATTGAGTTGTTATTCATGAAGTACATGTCGAGTCTAGGAGGATTCAATATCTAGGTCGTTCCCATCATTGATTATATTTGCAATTTATTTCCTTATTTCTTAGTTAAATCCTTCAATTTAATTAGTTACTCTTAATTTAATTATTATTCAACAATTGGATTCACTAAACAACTATTGACATTTGAGCTAATACTTGATCCTTGTCCTCTGTGGAATGATAACTTATTCACTCTTTATTACTTGAGCGACTCGTATACTTGCGATCGCATTGTGTTATCAAAAAAATACGAGTTTTTGAATAATTCACTCTTTCACCCGAAGCAAAACAAAACTCATCCAACACTTTTTGAATCACCTGGATCTGCTGCAAAGAAGCCTTAGCAAATAACAAAAGGTCATTAGCAAAAAATAAATGGGATAGCTTTGGAGTATGTTTACTTAGTTGGATAGGATGCCAGGTTTTAGCCGATAGTGTTTGTTGGATGCATTGAGAGAGTCGTTCCATGTAGAGCACAAAGAGATATGGCGAAAGAGAATCCCCCTAACGAATTCCCCTTAAAGGCATAAAAATCTCAGTCTTTTCCCCATTCCACAGAACACACATAGAGGTTGAGCTGACACATGACATTATGCGCTCAACAAGTAAATTCAAAAATCCAACCGAATTGAGAGTCTCGCAAATAAAATTCCACCGAAGACGATCGTAGGCCTACTCTAAGTCTACTTTAATCGCCATCCAGCCTATCTTACCCTTTTTTAATTTCATAGAGTGCACCACCTCTTGAGCAATAATAATGTTATCCGAAATATTTCTCTTAGGAACAAAGGAGCTTTGGGTAGAACTAATCAATTTGTTCATCAACGGTCTGCATCTTTTCGCTATCAATTTAGTTATGACTTTATAAGCTACGTTGCATAGGCTTATAGGCCGTAACTGAGTTAAATTCTCAGGTTTCTCCTCCTTTGGAATGAGAACAATAAGCGTTTCATTCAAACCAGTAGGAAGAATACATGTTCTCCAAAAATCTTGGACCATAGCCACCAGCGAAGAACCAACCACATCCCATTTACTTTGGAAAAATATAGGTTGTAAACCATCCGGACCCGGAGCCTTATATGCCCCCATATCATAGATAGATCTTCTCACCTGTTCTTCTGAAATGCCACTACTTAAAATATGAATATCTGAGTGAGAAAGCATATCAAAATTGCTCTGCAAGGATACACTTTGGTTGCCAAGACCCTCTTCTGTATAGAGATCTTTATAGAATTTCATCGCCATATTCTTCAATTCTTTTGGATCATCAACCCAAATATTATTTTTATCCCGAAGAGCTTCAATTTTGTTTCTTTTTTTTTTAATGATTGTAGAAGCATGAAAATACCGCGTGTTCCTATTACCCCATTTAATCCACTTTGCTCTAGATTTTTAGAACCACAAAATTTCCTCCTGCACCAAGACCTGCTCATACTCTTGAACAAGATGATGCCTCTTATTCTCCAAGTTATGTGATTTACGGAATTGCAGAATGTTATCAAGTCTCTCAATCTCAGACAGGATTCTACGTTTTCTACTAAAAATATTCCCAAATGATTTTTAATTCCATTCCTGCACTTTATCAATGAACTTAGAGCTCGCAGCATTCCACCCCTGCTCACAACTCCAGTTTTCCTTGACAAAGTTCCTGAAGTCTGGATGAGTTAGCCAAGCGGCTTGGAAATGGAAAGGATGCTTATTCCTAGGAGGAGGATCACTACCCTACAAAACAAGAAGAATAGCATGATGGTTAGATTTAATACAAGGTAAATGTCTCACCAGCGCTTCTTGGAAATTCATTGTCCAGTGCATATTGCAGATAACTCGATCAAGTCTTTCACGAAGAAAGTCCTTTTCCCATGTGAACTTAGGACCAGAGAACCCAATATCCATCATTGAGCAGTCCATAAACACCAAATTAATGATAGTGAAAATTTATTTCAATAAATAGTGAATTAAAATATAATTTACATATTAAACAAAAATTAATAAATAATAAATTTTATTTTAATAGATAATAAATAAAAAAATATTTTATATAAATAATAATATTAAAATAAAATCGCACAAAGCGCATGCTAAAGTCTAGTTATAACATATGAAGTAGAGGTTGGTATTAAAGTCCATGGGCCCATATACATGTGGGCTTATAAGTGGGCAAGTGTTGGAACTCATTTGTACAAAACCAATTGGCTTGTGCTAGATCCAACACTCACTCACTTATAAATCATTTACGTATTTTATCATTATTCGATGTGGGATTCATTTTCCAACACACCCCCTCAACTGCAACCGAGCTTGGCCCGTGGCTTAACACCAACAGGCCGGTTGACACTTGCTTATAAATGGACTGGCTGACATATCTTCTTTTGCTTCGGTCCAGATTAGCATCATCATCAGTCCAACAATGGGAGGCTTTAACATGGGTCCCAGGATTCAATCCGTTTTAGCATAAAGCTCTGATACCATATTAAAGTCCATGGGCTCGTATACATGTGGGCTTATAAGTGAGCAAGTGTTGGAACCCATTTGCACAAAAATTATTGGTTTGTGTTAGGTCCAACACTCACTCACTTATAAATCATTTACATATTTTATCATTAGTTGGAATATTGAATTACTAGCACAACGACTAATAAACAATAAATTTAAACTTTTTGGTATGAAAGCAAGTTATCAATGGCCACACAGCATAAGCATTTTTTTACCGCCCTCTTGTTTGTCTTGATGGTAAGATACTTGAATATCTAACCTCAAGGTCAGCAGTTTGAGGGCGGTAAGAGGAGGAGCAGAAGCATTTTGTTGGTATCATCTACCCTCAAAATTCAAGAGTTAACACTGAATCTTAAAAGATTGAAAAGTCTTCTCTCTCTAAAAACTTTTCCTCTCCCTTTTCTCTAAAAACTTAGAGGTTGTTTCTTGGGCTACCCTCCAATGGCTCCGGTCACCGAAGAAGGGATTTTCATTTTCTATTTCTTTTTTTTTTTTCTCTTTCTAAGTCTAGTACTTCTAATAATATGGCTAAGGTCTCAAATCCTTTTTATCTCCCATCTCTATGGGGTTTGATCATTTTGTTTTTCTTGTCTCTGTCCTATTTTAAGTGCAGATCTGCTATGAGGGAACAAGATGTTAGTCGATTCTCCCTCTATTTCAATCTTCGATGGCCAGAGATCTCTACAACCGGAGCTGAAGCTCATTGTGTCTACGGTATTTTCTTTCTTTTGAGCTCCTTTGCCATGTATAAAGTTTTTATTTCTCTCCAGAGAGAGCAAATCCGGTTGTGGATGGTGGTTTACTGTAGATCTTGGCCAGTTTCCAAATATATAGATCTGAGATGTGTTTGTGTTTGATTCTAACATTACAAGAAATCTTGGTTTGGTTCAATTGCAACCCTTTGCTTCCCGGCATCTCTCTTCCTCCCTTAGTCACCGGCAGATTTGGTCGGAATAGATAAATTTGCTGATAAGAAGAAGGCAAAGCAAGGATTGTATGAAAATTTCATAAATTATGTAGGCCTTTGGGCCATGATTCCTGTGGGCTTGAAACTCATTGTCAAAACTCTTTTGGTGGACAATTTAATTTGGACTAAGTTTTTTATTGTATTCCCTAATTGGATCTTTTTGTATAGTGTAATGTTAATTTTGAGCACTAAGCTCATTTAATGAAAACTACTTAGTTGGCAAAAATAAATAAATAAATAAATCAAACTGAATCTTTTATCAATGGAGTTTTTTTTCGCCAAAGTATATCTGAATCTTCAACTCTTAACTATTGTACCAAACAATGAAAGATGGGGCCCTTATTGTCATGCCAAGCGAAGAAAGAAAAAAGGTAAAAAGGCCATAAGATACAGCTTTCAACTTTTGTCCTCACAAGTATAACGAAAATCTTGTGGCCAACCCCAAGGGATAGAGCGGTGATTACCAGTTTATTTAACATTAAAATTGAATTTTTTTTAAAAAAAATATCATTTTAGATGTAGATGAGAAAAATAATTTTAAAGTATTATTTAATTATTTTGAAATTATTATTATTATTATTAAAACATGGAAAATTCATTTTAAAAAATAAATTTTAATAATTTCTATTCAATGTTTTCAATAAAATATATTTTCAATAATAGTTGGAACATAATATTAAATGAATCTTATATGAACTTGACTCTTTTTACCCTAATGAAAAGAAATTGATATTTAGTTGGGGCACTCTGTCACAATCATCAAAGTTTAAGTCCCAGCCTCTGCCCTAATTCACGGGTAAGTAGTAACCATGTACTTCCACACCCATCTTGTCTCTAGACTTAGACAAGTATGTGCAAATGGGTAAGAGCAATGGAGGGTTGCCTGTAGACTTGTATTAAATTTTTTAAAATTTAACTCACTTAATTTATAATTTTTTTTTTATAAATTGAGTTCCAATTCGATTCACAAACATGAGTTATTTGTTTGTGATCACAAGATTATTAGTTGTTTTGTTTTTCTAAATAGCCTTTTTGTTGTATTAGATAGATGACTCGGTAATTTTGATTTTGTTCATTAACATTGCAATTAAATATTTTCCGTAAATTACTATTTAATTCATATGTTTAATTTAATTAACTAATTCATCCCTATTTTTTTTTAAAAACTAACTAATTAGTCCCTCAGTTTTAGTTCTGTCGGACTATTTAATTTTTCTGTTTATTTTTTATATTTTTCTGTTAAATTTATTAAAAAATGACTAAAATATTGTTGTATATATAATAAATATAATTTTAATTTTATTATTTAAAAATAAAAAATAAAAAAAAATAATTAATAAAAGTAAATAATATTTATATTTTATATAATAATTATATTTAATATCATCAAATTATAAAATTATTTAATTATTATATATAATAAAAAATAAAAAAAATATTTATATTAATAAAATTAAATAATTAAATGATTATTAAATAATTAAATAATTTTATTAATTTGAATTTTTTATTTTTTTATTTTTAAATAATAAAATTATAATTATAATTATATTTATTATATATACAAGGATATTTTAGTTATTTTTTAATAAATTTAACAGAAAAAGTATAAAAAATGAACGGAAAGACTAAGTACTCTGACGGAATTAAAACTGAAAAACTAATTAGTTAGTTTTTCAAAAAGTAAATATAAGTTAATTAATTAAATCAAATTTCAGGATTAAATAACAATTTACCCAAATATTTTTATATGTAAACCAATCTACAAACCAAGTAAAAATGATGATTCAAACGTATCGTTGTATTAGTAGACTCACGGGCGAATTTAGACCCTTTGCAGGTTTTCACATTTTGGGCGTTTGTTGGGCCTTTAATAGCCCAATAGTTTTCCTAGGAATAGTCCACATAATAAATAAATAAAAAAAAAAAAAAAAAAAAGCGCAATTTTTCTAGAAAATTAGAAAATGACAACCAACAAATGGTGAATTTGAGGCGACTTCTGCAGCTGACTCTTTCAGCGAACTTTCGATTCCACGCTTGTTTTCTAAAACCTGCTTTTGGACATTCAATTCCAGAATCTCGCATCAAATCTCGGAAAAAAAAAAAAAAAAAAACCCAATTCCGGTTCTTTCATATCCTAAATCCTCTCTGTCATCTATTATACCATTTTCATATTTTTGGTTTGGGATTTTGGAATTGGAATCCTGAATTTCAATTATGGGAACACCTCAATTCCCTGATCTTGGTAAACATTGCACCAAAGAAGATTGCAGACAGATCGATTTCTTGCCTTTCACTTGCGACCGTTGTAGCCAGGTGCCACTTTCTTGTTTATATGATATGGGTTTTTGTTAATTTTTTAATTTATGTTTAATTTGATCTTTTATTTGTTATGTTGGGATTCGATTTGAATTGGGAAGAAAAGAAAGTTGTTGAATTTTTTATGTTCATTAATTTTATGAGAAGCCAGAAATTTACATTGTTGATCTGTTGAGAACAATAAGATTATTCTGCAACTGTTGAATGAGATGGTGTTTTGAATCAATGTTAGATAAATGTATATAGCTGATGTTTTTTCATGTATTTCAAAGAGCATTTGCCTACCAAATGAATCCAACAAAAATGAGTTTATTGGGTTTAGTACTATTACAGAGAATCTGTTAAAAAAGAATGAGATTATACCATTGTATCTTATGCAATCAAAGATTTGTTCTTTAGATGGAGTCTATCAGAAGTCCAACTTTTGAATTGTATTTTGGTGTGTTTAAGGTAATTATGCTGCAAAAATTTTAGGTGTAGTTTGGTAGGATGTAATTGAATGTAATTAAATACAAATTTGATAGAAACAAATAAACTAAAAATTAATTCCATTATGTTCAATTACGTCATACCAAACTATAACTAAATTGGGTGGTGATGCTTCCAAGTTGATTTTGATAGAATCTCTTTTTATTGAAGTCCGTAAGTGAAGGAAGATAAATGACTTCAGTTTTAGTTTTTGTAAATTGTACTTCTGAAAAATTTTTAGGTCTGATTACCCATTTCCATTGCCAAAACTTATGATAATGTAATGTCATTTAAATTAGTATGATGATATTATTCAGTGATTTTTTTATGCAGTAAATGGGAGGATAATTTATTGGTGGATCTATTATGTTTGTCTTATGAATACCATATACAAGCATGAAGCATGAAGTTGAAGCATGCTTGACCTCCTATTTTCTTGTTTATCATATATTTTGGATAGTTGTTATTCTGCCATTTTTCCTGTTTAACTTTTGTAGAATCTCTTGAATTGTTCTAATCATATATGTGGATAAATTTTTTTAGGTGTTTTGCTTGGAGCACCGAAGCTATGCTAAACACAATTGCCCAAATGCTGATAGAAAGGATGTTACTGTTGTCATCTGTCCACTATGTGCCAAAGGAGTTCGCCTAAATCCTGATGAAGACCCAAACATCTCTTGGGAAACTCATGTTAATTCTGAATGTGACCCTTCAAATTATGACAAAGTAACAAAGAAGAGAAAATGCCCTGTCCGTGGTTGTAGGGAGCTCCTTACATTCTCAAACACAATTAAATGCAGGGATTGCACCATTGACCATTGCTTGAAGCACCGGTTTGGACCTGATCACAGTTGTCCTGGACCCAAGAAACTTGAGGTTGGATTTCAATTTATGAGTCTTCTAAATAGGAGTAGGAAGGAAGAATCCAAGCCCAACCAAAACATGACTACTCCTTCAGCTAGGTGGACCACAGCCTTTCGTAACGCGGCTTCAACTGTTCGAGCTTCAGCTGAAGCAGGGATGGCAAAATTGAGTACTGAAATCAACCAAGCTTTGCAGACTGCAAAGAGTGGTGCAGGTCCAAGCAGCAGTGGTGGGAGGGATGGAATAGAGGAAGAATGTCCACAATGCGGTGCAAGGTTTTCCTCTGTCACAACTCTGGTGGAGCACGTACAGAAGGTGCATGAAAGGAGCGAGAATCAATCTCGTGTCATGAAGTTGCCAGTAGATGTATGTCCCAAGTGTAGTCGAGGTTTTCGTGATCCGGTGGCACTTGTGGAACATGTTGAGAGGGATCATGGAGGTACTTCGAAAGCATAGAGAGTTTTGGCGATCAAAATGGCAAAGTTCACATTTAGATTAATGATGTTGTATTTCAAATTTTCAATTGTGGCTTGCTTTCATCTATTTGAGGATGTAGAAGTTCAAATAACTTTTGAGCTTTGAATCAATATTTACGGCTTCAAACTGATAATTACAAATCAAAATGTTTATAAGAACAGTGTAAATTGGTTACCGTCAAAAGAAATTCTTTTTTATTGATTTATGGATGATTGTGAATGTTTTCACTTGATGGTTAAGATATCGCAGAAGGAATTTCGGTATCATTTCTGTTATTGATTTTTGGTTTCTGTTTTCGTATACCAAAAGTTTGTATCTTTCAAATTGGGTTACAATCCATTTGGTACAAGGGATTGCTTAACTATACCGCAATATTAATAAATAATATTATATTTAATACATATTATTCAAGATGGATGTAATAATTCTAAAAGTTTAGCTAGCTCATGGAATTTGTGTTATCTAAAACATTGTTCTCATGTCTTTAGCAATTCCTATCCACAGTAGTATTACTAATCCCATTATTTACTAATTATAAGGATTACGAATCTGCATACTAATTATAAGGATTACAAATCCGCGTAGCAAAATGAGCTGTAAGGAGGAGTATTGGATCAATATCCGGGTAACAAAATGGACTGTAAGGGGGATTATTGGATCAATATAATTAAAAACTTTGATGGATTTAAAAAAGTGGAACTTTTAAAGATTTTACAAAAGTAGAAGTTTAAGGGTATTCAATAATAATTTTTAAAGACTTTTTAAAGTCATTAACTTTTATAAATAATAGATTTTTGTATATTTTGACTATTTTTTTTTTTTTTTTATGTAATAGTATAAATAAAAAAAATCTCAAAAATTTTCTTTCGATTCCCCTTGAGATTTCAATGGATTTTTTTTTTTTTTTAAATGGTATAGAGCCAACAAAGATGCTGCTATTTCCAAGCCGCCTTCTTTAAAACCAAACCATTACTTTATGTATACTCTTTTTTTTTTTGATTTATTGCTTTTACTTTCATCAGTTTTTCTTTTTATAATTTTTTCACCTTTCTTCCTCGAATCTAATCCCTGTAAAGACAGCAACAAGAAACCCAGGATGACCTTGTCAAGAGGCATCGTGATCTTACCAATAGGCAACAAGACAGCAAACACACAGTCATGCCATAGGTGTGTCTCTTTTCTTTTCTTCATACTGGGCTCGGATTCAACATTTTACTACATTAAAAAAAATCTGAAATCAATTGCAAATCTTTGGGACAGGGTCAGGAGAAGTAAAGAGTGGATTCCATGGGAAAGCTAGTACAGGAAATAGAATATTATTATTGTGTTCTTTTTCTTTGTGATATTGTTGATAGCTTCACCCACTTTGTTTTTTTTCGCCAAATCAAAGTTGAAGTCATTCATTGAAATAGAAATCAGAATACAAGAGAGCTTCCAACCTTTAAGGTGGATATACATTCCAAACAGGAGAAAGATAACTGTAAAGGAGTGTTTTTGCCACCCAATCTGCTGGTTTATTGAGTTCCCTCCTAACCCAACAAAAAGAGAAATATACAAAGCTATTAATTAAATCTTTAGCTAAATACAAAAGTGGTCTAATTTCCCAAGAGCTAGTTTCCATAGGAACAAAATAAGCATCAAAAAGACTTTTGCAATATGTTTCAAGAATGATATGCTGAAATCCAGCTCCCTTTGCTAAACGCAGTGCTGAAAGCATAGCCTCCATTTCTGCTGTTAAAGGTGACCTTGTTATCTTCTTGGAGGCTACTCCATCTATTAATCTTCCCCTTGAGTCTCTGATTATAGCTGTTGTAGCTACTACATTTGTTCCCTTACCAAAACTAGCATCAAAGTTGATTTTCACAAGGCCTTCATTAGAAGAATCAACTGCAGCTTGGGAACGTGCTGTCAAAACAGTTGCAGGAATTTGCTGCAAATCATGGAAGTAATGAGATGCTGCCTCTATGGTCTTCATTGGATCTATGGCTTTGTGATGGAAAATATAATTATTTCGCTGCTTCCATATCGCCCAACATAAGCAAGCCAATTTTTTTGGAGCAGAAAGATCCCTACTTTGAATTTGCTGAGATGTAACATCATACAACCAATCTGAAAAAGAAACAAGAGTATTAGGATTGAGAGTGAACCCCCAACTTGACCCAAACCAAGCAGCTTGAGCATGGCTGCAAAAAAATAAAATATGCTCCACACTTTCTTGGGAGTTATGACAGATATCACACATGGGATCTTTAGCAAGTTTCCTTTTGAATAATTGTTCTTTAGAAGCTAAAATATTCCTGCTTGCTGTCTAAATAAAAGTTGCTAATTTTGGAGGAAGATCACAATTCCAAATTGCTTTCCATAGAGAGGGAGAAGGGGAATTGTAGGCACTGGGGTTTGTAGATGCTGATATAGATGATTTCTTATCAGTCAACCATCTATCAGCTGATTTTACAGTAAAAGAACCATTATTTGTCCAGTGCCATACCCACTCATCAACTTGCCCTTCCATCCCAATAGGAATCTTTAGAATTGCCCCAACTTCTTCTTCAGAGAATATCTGCTGCAACAATTCTTTATTCCACTCCTTTCTAATGTTAAACAAATGTGAAACTCGGGAAGGAAAGTAAGAGTGAGGTCTTTGGGACTGTACTTGAAAAAGAGGAAGATCAGGAATCCAAGGATCACCCCAGAATTTTGTGTCTACCCCACCTTGAATATTTTTTCTCACACCTGCAAGCAAGAGATTTTTAGTTTCCAGCAAACTACTCCAACTCCAAGAAGGCCTATTTCCTTTTCTGCACTCCAAAAATCTCCTGATGGGAAATACGTAGCTTTAACCAGCTTAGCCCATAAAGAATTTGGCCTTGAGATTAACCTCCGGGCCTGTTTTGCTAAGAGGGCTAAATTAAAGGCTTCAAATTCTCTAAAACCTAACCCCCCTTTGTATTTAGAAGTTGCCATGGAAGTCCAACTTATGAAAGGAATCTCTTTCTTTTCTTTATTTGCTTCCCACCAAAATCTAGAGATAATGCTATTCATAGTTTGACAGATTCCTTTGGGAAATTTATAGCATGACATAATATAAGTTGGAATGGTCTGCAGGACTGCTTTCACCATTACTTCTTGGCATGCATGAGACAATAAATTATGTTGCCAAGATTGAGCTTTGTCTCTTATTTTTTTCAACAAGAAATGTAGTGCTTCAGTTTTTGACCTTCTCCATTGTGCTGGTAGTCCCAAATACCTTTCTCCTCCTTCCATATGTTTCATTCCCAATAACTTTACCAAATGGTCCCTAAACTCTGGAGGTGTATTTTTGCTAAACATAATAGAGCTTTTGGAGGTATTTATCTTTTGATCAAACACTCTCCCATACTCATCCATGAATTGCTTAAATTTAAGGACTTCCTCTGTTGTTGCATTACCAAATAAAATGGTATCATCAGCAAACAACATATGGGAAATTAGTGGGCTTCTTCTATTCATTTTGAAGCCTTTGATAGAACCCTGCTTTACTGCATCTTCGATTAGAACAGACATTGCATTTGAGACAAACAAGAACAGATACGGAGACAAAGGATCTCCTTGTCTCAATCCCCTTGTTGGTTTAAAGAAATATGTTGGGGTTCCATTTATGAGCACAACATATGATACAGTTGAAATGCATTGATGAATTAAATTTAAAAAAAATTCTGCAAACCCCATCCTCCTTAGAAGAGCAAGTAAGAAACCCCACTCCACCCTATCATAAGCCTTTAGCATGTCAAGTTTAATAGCACAATAAGAGTTCTGTTTTGAGGATTTTTTCTTGAAAGCATGAAGAATCTCATGAACAATAAGAATATTGTCCTGAATGCATCTAGATGGAATGAAAGCAGCTTGACATTCATTGATAAGTTGATTCATCCAAGGTTTTAATCTCTGAACCAATATCTTAGATATAATTTTGTATAATTCACCCACTTTGTTGGAAAGTTAGCTTTTGTGGCGGTTAATTGGGAGGAATAATGTACAGTTTTGTTTCTTAATCTTGAAATATACTATATGGTGAAATTTTTATGTTTCTCAATTGCTTGTTTCTTTATTGAGTAATTGATTCACTTCTCCGCCGCCTCCTTTCTTTCCTTCCCAATTTTGGGTAATTGGATCAATTTCATGGCTCATCAACAACATTCATGTTAATTAGCCCCTTCCTATAAAATAGTATTTTGGGAGTGTAATGCACGAAAAATAAAATCAATGTTTGTTTGAGGGAATTTAGACAATACTCGTAGCAGAAACCAAAGGCAAAAAAAAAAAAAAAAAAAACGAAAAAAAAAGTAACTTTTTTGTGTGCAATGTTTTTCAAATTATATATTTATATGATATCTACAAAAATTTAATATATCTAAGAGGGCGTACATCAACTGATGATGAGAGATTGTTCTAACTTAATAAGAGCTCTCGAATTCGATTTATATGACCAATAAGATAGTGACAAATAATAAATATAATTAAAATATTTAACATATTATAATTAAATTAACCTGCTATTACAGGTTACCTAATTAAAAATGATAAATGTGAAAATGACTTAAGGTAGTATTATAAATTTATGCACTTATAAACTTTACGAAAAAATATAAGAAAATTGTGATTTTTTGTAAGAAAGTTATTTTTTTTCGTAATTACGAAATTATTTTTCTTTTTCACTATTTTAGAAACTTTTTTATAAATTTATTTTTTTTTGCACAAAATAAGTCATATTTTTCGTAAAATTAAATATTTTTTCGCAACTAAAAAGAATTACGAAAAAATAGCTTTATTTATGAAAAAATATAAGAAGATTGTGATTTTTCGTAAAAGAGTCATTTTTTTCGTAATTATAAAATTATTTTTTTTTTCATTAATTTAAAAACTTTTTCGTAACTTGTTGATTTATATAAAAGGAGCCAAATTTTCATAAAATCATAAATTTTTTTTGTACCTAATAAGAATTACGAAAAACTCTTTTAAATATACGAAAAAGTATAAAAGAGAATGATATTTTTTGCAAGATAGTAATTTTTTTCGTAATTACAAAAAATTTTGTTATTTTTCCGTTAATTTAGCTACTTGTTCATAACTTGTTAATTTACACAATAGGAGCCAAAATTTCGTAAAATCATAGTTTTTTTTTGCAACTAATAAGAATTGAAAAAAAAAAAATCTTATAATATACGATAAATTATAAATAGATTGTAATTTTTCGGAATATATTAATTTTTTTTTTTGTAATTATGAACATTTTTTTTTTTTGTTAATTTAGCTATTTCATTTGTAACTTATTGATTTATACAAAACAAGTCAAAATTTTCATAAAATCATAATTTTTTCTCAACATGTTTATATAAAGTTGTTGATTTATGTAAAATGAGTAATTTTTTTATAAAATTATAATTTTATTCATAAATATGAAAATTAATTTTTTCTTAATGAAATTTTACTAATTTTGTTAATGTAAGGTATACGTTAAAATTATTCTTATTTTATGTATGAAACATTAATGATAGATATTAAATTTGTATATTGTGTTTTATTTATAAAATCTTTTTTTTTTTTTTTTCTATTTGGCTTAATTTTTTATGGAATGATCTTCATACTCGAGTTCAAGTTAAGTCAAGTGACACTATATTAAAATAAAAAAATTTAATTTTGAATTAGAACGCGAATAACTTTTAATAAATTTACTTAAATTTGAATAATTTATGAAATTTATTTATAAAAAATTATTAATTAAATTTTTTTATTAAGTTCGATCCAGCTAGTTAACAATTATAATAAGCGTATAATAAATTTGAACTTATCTTGATCTGTCAATTGACTTAGTTGAGTTTCAACTCAACTTTATTAAATTTAAATTTAATAATTTGCAAGCCGAGTTAAATAGCTTACAAGTAGGCTTGATAGGTGGTAAAATTTGACAGGATCCGATTGTCACACCCCGCTTTGGGCGGTGCAACGGTCCTAGGGCATGGGTAGGCATAAGGCCACCGAAAGCTCGTAGAACCCTTCTCATCTCATGATTTTCATAATATCATAACAACTAACTCACTCATCCCAAGGATCAGAACCTGAACTCATGCATGTACT
>CATKHJ010669080.1:0-12913 GCA_949750685.1 Vernicia montana | reverse complement strand
TACACTTAGTTAATTTTTTATAAAATAATAATATAAAATCAATAGTAATAATAAATTATACTTATTACAAATCTTTGAATAATAATAATAATAATATCTTAAAAAATTTTATTTTAATAATAATAATATCTTAAACATTTTATAATAATAATAATAGGACAACATTTTATTTTATTTTTTTATCATTTTGTTTTGTAGAAACTCTTGTTTTATTAGTAATAGAGTATAAATTTTTTATAATTATATTTAGGACATGTTTGGTTTAGCGATAGCGATATCAACTTTGAGTAGCTAGTGATTTATAGTTAGGGATTGCAAATGATTATAAAATATTTGGTAATTTAACAATTAAAATTTAAGTTATATTATAAAATGACAAATAAAGATATTATTTTATTATATATATATATTAATTATATGCAATTAATAATTGTAACGTTGCACATAAAATATATTAATAAAACTAACTATAAATTTTAATTTAATTTATATTTAATTATGTGAATGCATATAAATATTAAAATATTTAAAAATTAAAATAATAACTTTTATGTTATATATTTTTTAATTAATAATAAGTATTTTCATAATTATTTTAAATTTTAATGATATTTTTTTTAAAAAAAATTTAAGTTCAAAAATTACAAATTTTCATTTTTAATTTAAAAATGAGCTTTTAGCTATAAAGTTAAAACATTATAATAATTGAAAATACAATGGCTAACTTTTAATTTTTTTAACAAATATCTCGTGTCAACAGTTGAATACTCAACTGCCTACCGCTAACTTCTAAAAACCAATTCAAATGTATATTTGATCTAACGATAACATTTGAAGAAAGGGTTTAAATCAAATATCCTATCAACACTTGAAAAAATAATTATTTAATCCATGAAGGATTAGAGGTTAAGTTTTATTGTGTCTGCACTGCACTGAGGAAGAGTGCATCATTCTTTATTATTGACCTATTAACTAATAATAATATATATTTTGAGACCTATTAACTATTAACTCTACTAATTATGTACAATATTGTGTAGGAAGAAAAAACCCAAATAAAAATGAAAATGCACTAATAGCTAGAAAACAAAATTTTATCTGTCCCTACAAATAACTAGGGTAGCCTAAACCTGAACCCTCCTCTCCAAAGGTCATTTCTCTAAATTAACGGGCTTAAAAGGTTCTTGAAAAGGATTGCAAACAGTCCCTACCATACCTTGATGCTCCCACGTTAAGTGGCATAAACTATGTGTTGCTCTCTCTCTCTCTCTCTTTCTCTTTCTTGTTAGCCCTAAAGTTGAAATGTAGTACTAAATCCTTATCTCTAAGACTTGCCATTTAGTTCATTTAATCAATTGTACAATTAATTAAAAATTTTAAAACAAATAATGAGAGAAAAATGAAATTTATAGCATTGGTAATATAATTAATGTACTCTTAAATAATAGTAACCACATACATATCAACTGATTGATTTATTCACTTTTTTTTAATTAAGGAAAAAATAAAGATATAATAATAAATAGAGCTAGTAATATGTTTTTTAGTACATTTGGCATTTTTATAATAAAAAAAATTATAAGGTAATAAAAAAAAAAAAAAAAAAGAAAGAAAAAAGGAGGAGGAGAATTACTCCTAAAGGGAAAAAAAGGACAACAATTTTTTGGTTATTTTTCTTACTCCTAAAGGTCACAAAAGAGATAGACAAATTGAGGACAGCCACAAATTTATTTCCATATTTAATTTTGTGACCTCTAAATAGAAAAAAAGGACAATATTTTTTCCTTCCTAAAAATTACTAATAATCTATAAGTAAAAAAAAAAAGTAAATATGCCATTTCTAACAAATAACTTCTTTTCCTTCCATTTCAGTAACTAGCTTTCTTTCCCTATATATACTGATATACATATTTTCATTCAACCCAAATTACATTACATTACATTACTTACTTCCCTTTCCTTCCATCTTTTCTACTCTTCAATCCCCTCTTTTCCCTGCCAACCAAACAAGGCTTAACTTATTATGAGCAGAGAATTATATTCTGTTTAAGAAAATGGGAAAAATGGGTGGTGCTCTTTCAATGGCAGCAACTGCTACCGAGTGGTAGTTTTCATCATTTTCTCTGTAAATTAAGCTAATTATTTTATTTTAGGGTTTTCTTTCAAAAACCCACAAAAATGTTCTCTTCCACCACCAATCCTTTTTCTCCTTTCATTATTGATCACCATGAAATTAATAGTGATATTTTCCTTCAACAAAATCAACCCACAATTCCTTTATTACCGGTCACTGAAACCAGTACTACTTCTCTTTCTCTCCTGAATAATGATCAGCAGCAGCAACAACAACAAGTTGCTAATTGTGTTCTTGTTCCTGAAAAAAAGAAGAAAGATAGGCATAGCAAAATCTACACAGCACAAGGTCTAAGAGATCGAAGAGTAAGATTATCAATCGAAATTGCTCGTAGGTTCTTTCATCTTCAAGACATGTTAGGATTTGACAAAGCAAGTAAAACCCTAGAATGGCTACTTAACAAGTCCAAAAAATCCATTAAAGAAGTTGAGCAAAATGGAAGATCGTCTGCTTCTACATTTCAAGAAGAAGCTTTAGCTTTATCATCAAAAGAAAATGGTGAACAAGTAGATGATGTTAAAGAAAAGGTAGCAGAAGATGGTGATCAGGGTGGTATAGGTATAGTTTCATCATCAACTAGTATTTACATTAGTAATAAAAAAAATACTAAAAAGTTGCAAAAATGTGTTGTTGCTAAAGAATCAAGAGCAAAGGCAAGAGCAAGAGCTAGAGAAAGAACTAGAATTAAAATGAGTAATAGAAAATTCAATCACTCTAGCTTTACACAAATCTTGATGAATGAGTATAGCACCCCAAACCTCGTCGAGCAACCTAACTTTGATACCAATTCAGTGCCTAAAGAAAACAACATTGTTGAAGAGTCATTTGTGATCAAAAGGACGCTGAAGCCATACCCAATAATGGGTTATCAACAAAATCTTGTCATGTTAAAAGATTTAATTTGCAATGGCGGCAGCAACAACAACAACAACAACTTGTTGCCCAATTTGGCTCAGAATTGGGAAATTAATAGTGCAATTGCACGCTCTAGCTTCTGTGCTATTACCAACATGAATCGATCTACAGGTAAATATAAGTAGTATTGCCAATTTTATTTTGTTTTATTTGTTAACAAATTCAGATTTGATTAAAAGATGTTATTAATCAATTTTTTAGGGCTGCATCTCTGTGGTAAGCTTTGGGAGGCTGAAAACAGTAGTCATCAATGTCTGCTCTAATTATTTAGCATTTGGTGTATGAGCATATTGAAGATGTAAGCTGTAGTTCTATTCTATTAATATCTGCAGAATTAATTTATTAAATTTCAGAAGTAATCAACTATTGGTTTCGCCTTATTATGATCTTTGTATGTTAATTTCTTGCAATTTTCTTGATTAATCATAATATATCAAAAAGTTCACCAGAAGGTCTAGTAAGTATCTATTTAAATCAAAATGCACCATTCATAGAAATAAATGCTATCTGCTTCTTAATTAACTAAGAATTGGATAAAATTCTATTCTTGCAGGATGTTCAATAAACTGAATGGTCTGTTGAGATTTTAGTTTTCTATCTCTATCTCTAGCAGCATTGTAGATTAAAAAAATTTCCCATTTAAGTGGGGATTTAGTTCTTTTTATGTTGTGTTTTTGTTGGAGCCAATGTTGATAGCTAGGCACCATAACTATATATAGATATGATGAAGAAGTAATTAATGAAGACTATATATGCATGCAGGAAGAATATTCTGCTTTTGAAGAGTGCATTTAAATGAATTTAAAAAAAAAAAAATTAGTTGATAACTAAACTAGGGATTCTTTAATAATTGTTGCTAGTTATATACCAAAAAACATAGTATTTTAGTGGTAATACTCTGGATTTGTACTGATTAATTGTGTTTTCATGTTCTAGGGACAATATACTTGTTTATAGGTAGACATGAAGCCTTTCCAAATGTTTGCTAAATAAACTTAAACATTTGATAGACTTGTTGACTCTATATTTTGAAGCTTTATTGGAAATGAAAAATGGTTGATTAATTAAGTTTGAACTTGATTGAAGTGATTTTCATTTGTCTCATCAGACGAAAAGTTACTTAGTATACTTGGTGTACAGAATTAGCATAATGATTTGGTGCACTGAGCAAGCAAATGATCACCATATGTCATGACTCATGATTCTTGATTCTCCTCCTGTTTTACCATTCATATTAGTAGCTAAATGGTGTTCAACTATGTTTGAAAACTACTTTTTTGTAATTTAAAATTTGATTTTTTTTTTATTGGATTAGTGCATCAATTTCTGAATTGAATCATGGAAACTACAAGAAATTAGGCATTGATCTTTCTACATTTATTATTATGTATACAGAGAGAGAAGGAAAAAAAAGTGTTATATGATCACTAATATCTGATGCTAGGAAGTAAGAAATAATTTATGGCTAGTGTGACCTTATACATTTATTTTTAATATTAAAGAAGCATTTGAATTTAATGCTTGGCTAGATCGATTCATGTTGGTACGTTTGGTAGCCATAATGAAATATAATGTAATGTAATCAAATACATTATTAATGTAAATATTATAGTAGAAATGCATTCGATTACATTACATTACAACCTATCAAACATAGAGTTAATTATTAAGGGTTAATCGATTGATAGCTGTTTGACTCTCAATAGTTGTTGATTTGAAATTTCCATTTTGAAGCTAAGATTAGTATAATAATAAGCTAATAGATAGTGAATAAATTTTTCATTTACCTTATGTATTATAGCTTCTTGGTGCTGGAACTTCAAAAGGGCTATATGATTAAGCCTGTAATTTTGTTCATTAGCACCATAGAGATGCTTAATTTCCTGTTTCAGAACAAATCTCATATAAGAAAATGTGTTAAATCTGCCTATAGAAATTGAAAGGAGAAAGAGGCTGCAGAGAATTTCATGTGTGTTTAATTAAAAGTCATTAACAAAGTCAATTAACCTCTTCAACCTTTTCTATGCAAATGTTATTTTTTAAAAGAAGTAGAAAGGGAAAAATTTCTGTTCTTAGCCTACCAGATACTGATTCCTTGCTGAAAATGTAGTTGATATATATATATTAGTGGCAAAGACATTTAGTGATACAGTTTGCCACTAATATACACATAAATAGAATTAAACTAAATTTATATTGTTATGTTCTCATGTCAAACAAGATCCGTGGCTATCTATGTTATTTTTCTGCAAATATTTCTACTGATATGATCTTATTTTGCCCATGCATGTCTGCTATATATATCTACTCAAGTTATGTGCCACTTCTGCAACTTGTTTAACTTTACTGTTTGAATACTATTTATATATATAGCATTATGTTCAAAATGTTATTTTAAATCTATTAAAGTTTTAGAGTGAATTTCAATTCTTTCAATCATATAAAATTTTTAAACAGTTAAATATTAATTTCAAATTACTTCGTATTTTTAGCATAAAGAAAGAAAAATCGAATTTGAATTTATTAATCATGTTATATTTATACTTACCATTAGGCTATACTTTCAAACTACTTTTTTCAATAATATTTAAAAATTATATATACTTTTTAAGAAAGAGATTATCAAATCTAATTTCTGAATAATGCTAAATTAATGAACTATATTTAATTAGGGTTTATCAAACAAGTCTTCCTTTTTTTTTTTTTTTCCTATTTCTTGCTATATATAATAATAAAACGTCATGTCTATGATGGCTGCAGCCTGCTGTTTCCAACCACCTTCTTTCTTTTCCTTTTAAAAAAAAAAAAAAAAAAAACAAAGAAAGAAAAGAAAGAAGGTGTGTTATGAGATTGAAACTCATTACTAGGAAACAGGGATTCGACAGTTGAAGTGGTAGCTAGCATATAGGCTCTGATAAGTAATTGGCTTTCTCCTCTTGTTTGTTTCTTACACCAAATTGCTTATTACAATCCATATATACGATGTTACATTCGAAAGCTATATTATTTTTTCAAAAAACTGTCCTCCATTGTTTCATTCTTGTTGTCTACTTATTGTTTTTGTCTTAGGAATCGAATAAGAATGGTTGTTTAAATTCGAAGAATTCTATTTAAAGTTTTTTTTTTTAAATTTTTTTATGAAGTATACTTATATAAATATTATTTCACTATAAATTGAAGTTATTTAAATATAAAAATATTAAAAAGTTTTGGATTCTTTGTAAACAAAAAAGAAATCTTATTCTAGAAAAGAATGTTTACAAACAAATAATAATAATAATAATTCCTTTTTCCATTCATTTGATGCACTATTTCAATACAAGATATAAACAAAATATCATAGTACATGAAAGATTTCCTTATTAGCATGAAAAAACAAATATAAAATTACTTAAACATTTGACTTGGCCACAAACAATTCTTCCAATTAAGATTTTAAGATTTGTTTTAATTGGCTTTTAGATAACCAAATTTTGATGCTAAAATTATAATATAGGTTTGTGTAGATGCAATTAATATCTTGAAAACAAAAAACTTCAGAAACCACTTAATCTAAAAATTCAAATTCATAAGTGAGAATTTAATAATAATTTTTTATTTCTAATACACACTTTGGTCCAAATATATATATATATATATATATATATATAAGGAATCTTTAAAAAGACCTCTTTAAACTTAAAGGATGTTTATATATACATTTATAAAAAAATTTGAAATTTAATCAATAAGATATTTAGTATGGCTAGAATATTAAAATTCTAGACTTTTATTTTATCATAAAAACTCTAAAATCATGTTAAAAAATCATTTAATCTAAAAATTTAAATTTGTAAACAAGAACTTAGAAAAATAGTTTATATTTCTAACACTATACTATCATAGAATGATGAAATTGCATCATGAACAATTTGCATGAGGAAGGAAGTTGCAGAATCAACAAAGTAAACATAATAGAATCATGAACTTTAGGAATCCAACAAAAGAAAGAAATATAAAAGGGGAAAAAAGATGTCTCAATTTTATTGGTTTTAAAAAATCAATGACGAATTATACATTATCATGATAACCTTATTTATAAGCTCAAGCCTTAAGAAAAATCAAAATAAGAAAATATTTATTTCATTTTGCGAATTCAATTTTATGACATTTAATTTCCTAAAAAAAAATTATGACATTCAATATAATTAAATCTATGAAATTCTATCATTATAAATAAATTCTATTTTCAATATCATTTATACCAAAAAGAGATTAATGTGAAAAATAATAAGACTTCCAAAATAGAATAAATTTCTTGAATAATATAAATCTCAAATATTTCCTACTCCTATTAAGTTATATTAAAACTTAAACAATCTATGTTAAAGTTAAGAAAATAGATTTATAATAAGTTAGACTTTACAATACAAAATGGTTTAAATCATTTAGATTGAGTTATATTTCTTTTTACAAACCATTCATGATTCTTATAATTAATTAATGTGAGATTACTCACACATTCTTTATACATTTAACAATTTGTTACATTAATTAGTAATGGATATCTCTACAATTTTTTTTTTTAAAGCTACCTAATAAGTTTATGAGTTCACATTTCCTAGAATTAATTGATATCATCAAACTTTTGTCTAAATTAATTTATTGTTAAGTCTACTTTATCTGCAAGAAAGATTAGGTTATAATTATAAATCAAGTCATCATTTGATTTATAAGTTTTTCCTCCTTACAAATATACCCTAATTAACCAGCCTCTCGAACCACACTAGTTGCAGAGATTATTGAAGGAAAAACAGAAAGAAAGAGAGTATAATTAATGCACCAAATTAAGGTTAAAAGTATCTAATGCATTTTTTAATTTTTTATGCCTTAGGAATATACAGGAGCCCGTATGAACTATTGACCTAATAATTTGGGTGGAATTGATTCTAATTACATGACCTAAAAATAATCAACCTAAAATATTAATAAGTAATTGGATAAATGCTCAATTTCCCCCTGAATTTTATACTCATGTTCAATCAGGTTCAAAATGTCATTTTCGATCAATTTAAGTCAAAAATTTTATTTTAAAATCAAATTAGTTCAATTTTGCTTTGGGTCTTATTTGTGTATTTCACACCGTCAAACTAAATTAAAAGAAAAAAATAATAATTTAACCCCATCACTTTTCTCTTTCTTTTCTTCTTCCTCATTTCTTTCTCTCACCGGCAGAACAATGGTGTTACTGTTTCTTTACCTTTTCTCCTCCTCTTATTAATAGATCTCTACTATTCCATCTCTATAACCACCATTCTCACTGCTAATATTCCATCTCTTCACCAACTCACCTCTCTCAAGTCCGAGTATGGATATGGGTTTCAGATATCAGGTCTGAGTCTTATGGGTGCGAGTTTTGGAGGGTCATGATCCATAAATCTAAAGATTAGGAGCACAAAAAAAAAATTAAAATAATTGTATCAACTGTCGCTAGGACTGAGCACAGTTCGAGGGAATATGGAGATTGGAAAATCTCTGGAACCTTACCGAATTTCAGGGATTTCTAAAATTGGATCTCTATAACCGAATTATGATATAATAATCTCCGTATCGAATCGTCACGATTTTTTGGGACGGTTCGGTGTGGAGATTCGAGTCTAATGGGATAGTTTGGTACGAAATGGGACAACAGAGATTTGAAGATTTTCTATTTTTGAATAATTAAAAAAGCTATTTTTTCAGCTTAAACCAATTGCATTGAAATTAAATCAAAATATATACAACAAAAACAAAGATCACTGAAATTACATTATACTTATTTTCAACAACTAAATAGTGGGTGGTGGCGGCATTGATGAATAATGGAATAATGTAAAACTAATGTAAACTTATGGTTTGTATTTTAGATTTGGCCAATGGGCTTATAATTTTATTAGAGTAAAATTGTTAGATTTGTTTGGCCCTCTTATATTTGGGTTTTTAAATTTGGGCTTAATGAATTTGACTAAAATTTATTATATATATATACATATATATATATATATATATATATATATATATATATATATATATATAAGTTTTTAAAATTGGTTCTAGTTTGGTTATTTGGTTTGGTACAATACAGGATGATTTGGTACGGTTTGGTTCGGAGAAAGTCAAGCGGTCAACGAATATTTTCGATTTTAGATAATTTTGGTTCGATTTTTCGGTACGGTTTAAGATCTCCGAGTTCCGTGTTCAGTCCTAACTGTCGCTGTCGAATTTCTCTCTCGATCATCACCGTATGTTCAATCTTCTCTTACCTTCTCTTTCTCTTTCTCTCTCTATGTTTGCCTCAGTTTCTCTCACTATACAGTGCTTCAATGATTGGTTGCAGTTTGCGACTACTTTTGTTTGGTTGTTTGATGCTAAGGTATCAATCTGATTGGCTTGTTTTCTAACCCAAAATCGCTTAAATCTCCAGTCGGTAAGTTCATCTTCTGCCGTTTTGATATCGTCATCTTCTTTTTCTTCCATTTAGAAACATTTCGTTTTAGTGTTTCTTTAATATCCATTTTTCAACGTTTCTTAAATTTTGTAGGTTTTGGTGAAATTAATTATAGCAGAGAAGCTCCAAATCTGTGAAATTGATTTGATTTTGTTAAATTGTAAAAATTTTGATCTATTAGTAGCTTGAAATATGTAAATTATAGTCAAACTTTTAAGTCATGGAAGAGGAGGAGAGTCAAAAGCAACGACTGCTATTGGAGAGTGTTATGGTAAAAATTTTATATATTAATTGTAGATAATTCCCTTTTATTTTGATAAAAGTTGTGCGTAATTGATCAATTCTATTAAAGTTTTATATCTAAAGAAGCTAAATTAATGGTGCAGGTAAGATGGGCTTGGATTTGAAGAATTTCATAATAAATGAAATTAAAATTACAATTTGAAGTGGAGTCTAGTTGACAGGCATAAGATTTGAGCAGATAAGACGTGGGCACGCCTTGCCAGTTGCATTTGACAACTTATTATGAGAAGCTAGCGAATTTCAAGCCTATTTATGATAAAGATCTTTTATTATTTGGGAAGATGAGCTGTCAAATCAGATATCTTTTTAGTCTCTAATTTGTAGAGTAAAGTGGTGGCAATAAAGTGGGAACTTTTAATTTCCTTTTGGGGGGCAATCTTTATAGAGAGAGTTGCAATTTCTTTCGTTTTTCTTTTCTCTGTACATTAACTAGATTAAGTTTTTATTTTTATTTCAATCAATGATTTCTAGTTTTAATTCAAGGATAATTTGGATTTGAGATCAATTTACATCAAGGATTAAAATTAATCATTGGGATTTATTGACTTAAACAGTATTGTATCCCTAAATTTATTTTAATTTATATTTCAATTCAATTTCTATTATTGTTCTTGATTGTTAAAACATGAGAATGATGATGATTGAGATTAATATATTGATTGAATTGATTGTTTCAAATTGATTATGAGCTAAATAATTTTATCTAGGTTTATGATGATTCCTTTTGAATGACTATGTTAAGACTAGTTGTTTAATGATTTATTTTGTCTTTCTTTATTGAATTGCTCTTAATTGTTCTTCAATTTTATGGCCAATTATTGTTGAATCCTAGGTATTGAAGTGGAGAGATAAATTTAATAATGGAATCAGGTTCAATAGAGGAATAGGTATAAATCAGAAATGTATTACCTAATTAATAAATTGATAATTAGTTTGGTTAATTCTAGTTAGGTAGAAATCTAAGAATACGAGAGTTGTTGAATTTTGAATCTGGATTAGTTTTGCTTAATTAATTTATCAATTTTGGCAAATTATCTCATTTAATTAATTAGTCCAACCTAGGATCTTAATTGGATGGCTCTAAACCCTAGACTTCCTTTTAATTAATGCTTAGAACATTTGATTGTTTATTTTTATTTAATTAATTGTTATTTCTTTTTATTATTTGTCATTCCAATCTTGATTACAGTGTTTAAAATTGTATTTGTATATATTGTTTATTGGCATTAATAGGGTAGTAAGTTAATTATAAATGCGCCTAGGTATATTTCCTCAACTCCGAGAGAGATCGACCTCGAGGTGAACTCATTATCTTTTATGATACGATTCGTTCACTTGCGAGTATTTAAATTTGTTTGAATTTAGATTAAATCAAATTCTCAAACAAATTTAAGTGCAACAAATTTTCGCGTCGTTGCCGGGGAGTTGAATTGACATGTTTTAATTTTTCTTATTATCCTATTGTGTGTCAATTGTGATTTGTATTATTGTTGATCATGTTTCATTTTTCTTTTTATTAAATAGTGTTTTATTATTGTTTTTGTGTTTTTTTTTTTGTCCTTTTGTTATTAATTTTTCTTTTGTTAAATTTGTGTGATCATTTGATAAGTTAATTGTCATGAATAATAATGAGCTAGCTTATCAAATTATGAGTTTAAAAGAACAGATTGCCATATTATCTAACAATAGATATATGCAATGCAATTCTAGTCAGTTTTCTTTTCAGATATGTGAATGGTGTGGGGGAGATCATGCCTCAATACTATTGACCTAAATTGGGTGTATAATTTAGTCAATCTCTATTTTGATCTTAACAATCAAATTGAATAGTTCTAATATTTCATCTAAGTGTATTTTGACAGATAAAATGCCTTTGAAAAGTTTGGGAATTAAGAACTTAAAAAAATCTCTAAGTATTCTGTTAGACTTGTAATTCGCATCCGCAACAAGCCTATAGTGCCCGCAATATCAGTGTCACGAATGCAACTACTATATCATGATTGCAATACAGCTTTTAGCTTGAATTGCAGATTTCATCCAATAAGATTCGCGGTTAGTGTAGCGACCGCAACTCCAAACACGAAAGACATATAGCGATTGCGACTGCAATATTCATAAAACAGAAAATAGTTCCAACGGTAACATCAACAACGAACAAAAACCTGCCATGTAGCACTAGTCGTTGGACACATATATTGCGACGGCAATTTGGTGATGGTTACCACGATTTTTATCTGACAGAGCATTTAATGCAAATTTTCTAACTGTTGAAAGAAGATTTGGTTGAAGCTATTTGTAACGCTCTTTTGATGGAGGGAAACTATAAATACCCCCATCAAGAGACTTCAAGATATACCAACAACTTCTTTAACAACCAAACTCTTGCAAATTTAATTCTCAAGTTTTCAATTTTTCATTTAACACTTTGTATGTTAGTTGTAAGAGCATTCATTGCTAAAGGGTTTAGTGTTAGCCATTAAACACTATCTAGGTTGGGGAGTGATCCTTTGTAAAAACTCTTGTTGTGTTTAAGTGTTAGTTGTAACAACCCGACCTTAAGTCCGCTGTGAGTTTCGAGGTTAAAGGGAATTGATCGGATTAGGAGCAAAGAGTATATATGACGATTGTGAAAATTGGAATATTTAATGGATATCGGTTTGGAAACCAAGTTCTTGAATGTATAATATAAGGCTAAAGATTCTAAGAAATAATCAAAGGAATTAAATTTAGCATAAGAACAAGTAAAATGGAGAGAGTGTAAGAAGCGAAATGGAAAGTTAGGGAACAAAACACTAAAAAGACTAGGAGATTGGGAATCGAGGCATAAAGAGTGAGTCGACAAATCCTAACATCAAAAAGGATTTTTATATTTTATTTGGAGAAACTAGGCAAATATGAGGATATTAGAAGTAATGAAACTCAAAAATTAAGTTGGAGTGAAGCATAAAAAATACCTAAACGAAATTGGTACGCTAAGCGCGAAATCAATGGATCTCGACTTTCAGATTTTTCACAGATTTTGGCTTAGAAAAACTCGATGAAAGAATAAATAAATATAATATTAGAACCTTAAAAATTAGATTAAAAATATTAAT
>CATKHJ010669040.1:0-15682 GCA_949750685.1 Vernicia montana | reverse complement strand
ATGGTATACATATACCATTTACTGTTACTTTATCTTTTTAATTTTTTCATATTCCAATTTGTATAAATATAAAGTAATTGCAAATCCCAAAAATCTACTAAAAGTATACCAATTTATGGTATACGTATACAATTTATTGTTACTTTATCTTTTTAATTTTTTCATATTTCCAATTTGTATAAATATAAAGTAATTGCAGATACTTAAAATCTACTAAAAGTATACCAATTTATAGTATACGTATACCATTTACTATTATTTTATCTTTTTTAATTTTTCATATTTCCAATCTGTATAAATATAAAGTAGTTGCAGATATCAAAAATCTACTAAAAGTATACCAATTTATGGTATACGGATATCATTTATTGTTACTTTATCTTTTTATTTTTTTCATATTTTCAATTTGTATAAATATAAAGTAGTTGCAGATACCAAAAATCTACAAAACATATATCAATTTATGGTATACATATACCATTTACTGTTACTTTATATTTTTAATTTTTTTTTTATATTTCTAATATGTATAAATATTAAGTAGTTGTAAATATCAAATATATACGTAACGTATATCATATTTTTGTAAACATATACCATTTATTGTTGTTTTTTTTTAAAGCGTGTTAATGCACTTTTTGACATTATTGTCAATTTATCAATATTTGTAGATAGCAAAAATATTGACTACATCAATCAATTAAAATGTATAAAAATGAGCAATTTTTTTTTCTTATTATTAATTTTTTTTACCATTGTTAGTTTCTATTATTTTTATGTATTTTTTGTTTAATTTAGTTTTCATTTATTAAAATATATATGATTATTAAGAGCTTATTTCATTAAAAAAAAACTAATTTTATAATAATATTAAGAAGAAATTTAGAATTATTGAGTTTTTTTTTAAATAATATTATTAGGTTGTCATTTCAAAAAAATCCATTCCAAGAAAACACACAATCACATATTTTTTCCTTAATAGTCAATTGGAGTATTTTTATAATTAAAAGTAGCTAAATAGGTATTTTTTTAAAGTTTTTTTTTTGGAGTATTTTTATAATATTTTTTCCTTTTTTATGTATTTGTGTAAAAAACCCTTCATTCTTTGTCATGTAATGCTGTATTTTTCTGGATTTTTTTAATAGTGTTAATTTGTAATTTGTACTCAACTGGGCTTCATGCCCTTTAACACAATGCTAGCAATTTCTTCTTTGGCAAAAAAAAAATCTACTAAGATTTTGATTCTTATTTAGCCTAAGGTTTGAATTTATAAATAAAGCTTCCATTACCATATGAGGCTTTTCTCTGCATTTTGGTCTCCCTCTGCCAAGGTGGTGTTCACTCTGCCTCGACTGATTTCTACCGATACAAGCTACAAGTTAATGGCATTGTGGTTTTAGAATGTCCAATTCGTTTGTTCTACAACTGTACTTATTCTACAATCGTTTCTAAGATTCTACAAGTTTGTTCACTACAACTTCATAGTGTTGAAGTTACTATTTTCAAGATTTGATTTGTATCTACACATGCCAGTGTGACAAGCAAAAGTAACTGATGAAGACTAAATTCATAGTACTCACTTATCCAAATTCAACACGAGTGTATGATATGATATATAAATTAGGAAGAGCCTAGAACTAAACAAAAGAAAACAAAATTCATGCAATTCAAGATAAGGGAAAAAGGCTTTACAAACCCCAGGTCTCCATTTCGTATGTATCCGCTGACAAATTTCGAGCGGACTTGAAAACTGTTTTAACTGATAATAATAAGGATTGTAATAAATCTTTACATAGAAAGATTATTATCTACAGTGTTCGCAGCCACACTGGAATAGTAAACTACGGAATTACCTTATCTCATTTTCTCCCTTGTTCCCCTGTCAACAATGGTGAAATCTAGTAAGAAGTTATCTAAAAAAACGGTTGACCTTTTCCTAAAGTGGTAATATTGGTACTCTAAAAATGATTTTTTACAATCTTCTTATCTTACTCTTATTATTTTTTAAAAAGTTAATCCACCTTTATTTTCCTTAAAATACAATATTGCTTACCTTTTATTAACTCTCAAAAAAAAAAAAAAAAAAAAAAAAATTCTACTCCATGAAAAAAAAAATTCACATGTTATTTCAATTTTAATAAAAAAAAAATTGCACATTTTAAAATTCTGAATATACTTTCATTATATGTCTCTGTGTGGGGCAAATGCCCAATTGCGCCTAAATTATTTCCAAAAACTCAATCAAGACCTAATTAAGCTTTTCCATAATTGGAGTCTTAAACTTCTAATTTGAGGTTTGCTCCATTAATTAAACCTTCATATTTTTAAATAATATTAAATTTAATATAATTAAAAATATTAAATTACCATATTTCTATTCTATACCTTAGTAAATCAATATGCACGGGAATTCTAGAAAATAAATAAATAAATCAATTAAAAGAAAACACCACTATCAAAATGCAAGTTTATCAAATTAAAAAGGATGTTAGAGAGATTTTTTTTTCAAATGATCTAAGGGCAGCCACTGTTGTCCCATAATTCTTGTACAGCAGGTCACCCAATTCAGTGATCTTGCTCTTCTCTATCCTAAGGTGTTCAAAAACTGAAGTTTTGTCTCAGCCGAGTTAAAAGAAATGATAATTTATTGTTATCCATAGTGATCAATTTAGAAGGTGAATGTTTATATTAACATTAAAAGAAATTTATATATTATACAATTATTTTTTTTATTGTTTGAATTCATTGAATTTTGGATATTTGTATTTTCCTTATTATGTTTTTAAATAAGGAATCACTAACTTTTCGCCAATTTTACCATAATGTGCTTTGGAGACTAAAATTAATACAATTTTAAAAATTCAAATATTTAATTGTTGAAATTAGGAAAAAAAAGGACTAAATTTGAACAAACACTAAAAGATCATAATTTTGCAAGTAATTAAGCAAAAAAATAGAACCCATTTTTTTATGCACCTTATATTTTATCTTTTGTTGACAGCCGACATATCATTAGATCACAGAGAAAAATTATTTCAAGCACCAAATCCGCTTGCACTATATTATTGTCAAGCCTACATGTGCATATGTATTAGATCTCCCTATGATTACATGCACTAAAATTAGAATTTCCCATTCTCTAGCTAGAGCTCTGCTGCCAACATTTAGCAACAAGGCAAGCTTCTGCAAAAGTAAGCAACAACAAAAATTGAACTCTTAAATGGCACACTAATGGAGAAAATAGAATTAAGACAGGAAATTTAGATATACTATAAAGTCAACATACTTGACCTTAATGTGTATCTACTAGCCGAAATTAATGCCTTGTGCCAGTGGTAATTCATTCCCATAGTTGATTGTACTGTCAAGGATTAACCAAGAAGATTGGTAAGAAATTTTTTCAATGGAAGTTACTATATAGTTTGATTTTCAAGATGTAGAAAGGGTGAAACCCAGTTCTCATAGTCCTATTTTTAAAATTTTTATGGAGTGTATGTAAAAGCAATCTGACTAAGCCAATAAGGTAAACATGTTACAGTAACGAAGCCAAATTAAATGATTTAGTTTACCAAGTGGAGCGTCGCATGTATTGCTTCCAAGAATCACTTCCTGCTTCACGGCCACCACCTGTAGCCTTTTCACCACCAAAAGCACCACCAATCTCAGCACCGTTTGTTGGAATATTTACATTCACAATGCCGCAGTCACTTCCATGTGGCCTGCAAAATGTTTAACCAAGTAAGAAACAAAATTAAGATTCTGGAGAAAAGCTGATTTGTAAAATCGCAATTCAAGGATTTTGAATGTAATATTGATCATTCGAAGAAAAACTTACCCAATCCACTTGAAGATAGCCTCAGGTTTGCGAGTGAATATAGAACTACTTAATCCTTGAGGCACTGAATTGTTTATTTCAATGGCTTCTTGTAAAGTCTGTACAAATTACTTGATCAGAAATCAACTCAAACCAAAACCCAGCAAAGTGACAGCAAATATTTAAGAACAATTATATGACAGCCTATATATAAATAAACAACTGTAAAAGGCAAATCTTATTTTAAAAAATCATAGAAGGAAAAATCACATATATATTTACCTGAGAACTCACCAAGAAAAGAACTTAATGAAGAAGTTACCTGAAATTTCATAACGTAAAGCACAGGAGCAAATAACTCTTCCTTGACAACATCTGTTTTAGTAGAAATCTCAACTATTGTGGGCTGCACAAAATTCCCTTCAGATTCTATAGTTGAACCACCTGTTAGAATCTTCCCTCCCTGTAAAAATATAAAACAGTAGATTAAACCTTAATGTCAAGACATAGCCCAATCCCATGAAAAGTAACAAGATCAACAACCAATGAATGTTACTACTAATACAAGATCTTCAAAGTACTACTAAAAGCTTCATGACTATATCATAACCATAAGAAAACGACAAATTAAGAGACATATCAAGGGAATGGCAGGAAGAAAAAGAAACTGACAAGGTTATCAGATGACCCACTAATCAATTGGTTTACACAAAAAGCAAAAAGAGGGGGGATAGGAACTCATTCATAAATTCTTCTTTGTTTAGACATCAATTGGTCAGATATTTGAAATGACTGAAGGAAAATCTAACCATTTAAATCTCTGCAAATCTAAAGAATTTTAATGGCTTAGAAAGCTCTTACATCTAAAAGAGGAGATAATTTATGTCTGAAATATTTGAAATGTGGGTTCCATACAATCAAAGAGCATACCTGGGACTTGATGACCTCTATCCCCTTTTCAAAATTCTTCCTTGATTCAGAAGTATGCAATGGCCCAAGCAATGTACCTTTCTCCAACGGATCCCCTATTTTAACTTGATTGTACACATTAAGTAGCTGATCAAGCACTATCTGATATATACTCTCATGAAGAAGCTTCACCCATGAGCAAACAAAAGTTCAGTAAGTACAGACTTTGGCAGCTTTCAGCATATGAATTCAGAAAAAAATCGCTTGTATTAATACCAGCCTACGACATGTTGTACACCGTTGACCAGCTGTCCCAACAGCAGCAAACAGAATGGAACGAACAGCTAGCTGGATGTCAGCATCATCCATTACTATTATAGCATTGTTTCCACTTAATTCAAGCAAGCATTTACCATATCTTCGATTCACTGTTTGTTGTACCATCAGGCCAACCTGTAGAATTCGCATAATTTCTTTAAGAAAATGTGTCATAAGATAGATTATCAAAATCATCCTACCCTTCTACTGAGAACTTTTATCTTGTTACATTTGTAGAGTTAATGCACATATGTATTACACAAGTATTCAATAATTATATATCTAGAGTGAACAAGATGAAATTTCAAACAGTAAACAACTACTAATTCAAAAAAAGCGTATGTTTAAGAGAATGGAGAAAAAAATTTCTAAAGTAATATTTCACAAATTCAAGTGCAACAACTCATAACATACAGTAACCATAAATTCAGTTAACTAGTTGATAATACCAGAAAGAATACATATCCCAAATGTATTGTTGAACACATGCATTATTTACAGGATATTTATACCACAATTTCATAGAATAAAAAAATATACTTTCAGTGCCTTAAAATATCAAGAAGGAAGTATTTACTATACAAGACGAGTTGCATAAATAAAATGACAAGCACAAATGAGTTTGTCTCACGGAAGACGAATAGTAAGGTAATATCTATCAGGCCCAAGACTGATACCTTAGAACTCCCAGTGAATGAAACCAAAGGAATGCGTGTGTCTTCTGCTATTGCTTGACCAATATCAGCACCACCACAAAAGGATGTGAAAATCGCAGGAGGTAAGTTGTTCCTCTCTAACACACCAGCTACCAGCTTTGTCATTGCTATGGTGATTAAAGGAGTTGTTGGAGCACCTTTCCTATAATAATATTTAATAATAAAATTCAAGAAAACAAAAATAATGATATTCCTCATCTTTACCTGAATATTTAGAACAAGAGAATCAGAATGTTGACATTTTACTTTTACTAGTTCAGAGTTAATGAACTGCACGTTGTTTGGTAACATTTAATGTGTAAATGAATGTGTCAACAAAAACGACAAATAATATTTATCTAAAACTTTAAGACATATCACGACTGTGCACATAATATATAATGAAATTTAGTTCCATTCCATATTAATTACAACTTACCAAACAACACAATTGCCACAGACCAATGCAATGCATGCATTCCATCCTACAAAACAACATCACACATAAATTCATAGCAAAACTGCAAGAAAAATAATTTGAACTTCGATACAAAATATTTGGTGAAATTGTTCTGATGTCAGAAAGGATAAAATACTAATACCGTCATGTCTGAATTCCAAGTAACATTATACTATCTCTATGGATTTTAATGTACAACATTCAATCAAGAAGCAGAAGAAGCCTCACAGAATTCTTTTTGGATAAAAAAACCTCACAAAGTTTTTCTTGGATAAGAAAAATCCCACAGAATATTTGTAAAGAGAACATAGAGTCTCTTGGGACAGTAGCCTCACAGAGACAGAATACTGACATGAGATATCACATAAAGAATATTGACATGAGAGATGCACATGCATGCATGTTTGATTTTTTTTTTTTTTTTTTTCTTTTGGGGGGGGCGGTGAAAACTATTCATGTATATGTTTCTGCACTTGTAAAATTGGAAAACAACAAGCTTTTCCTTGATAATCAAAGTAAGCTCCAAATGCAACCAAATTGATATATTAACATTTTTGTTGGGCCACCAATGACTCTGAGCCCCGATGTGCATATGAACATTCACAAAATAGTAAGTCAGAAATTGAGTGGAAATGGGGAGAGATAGAGAGAGAGGATCTAAAATCAAATGCGAAAGCAGAAATCAGAAATAAGGAAGCTCACAAAAACCTTAACTGCTATACCAAAACCAGGTAAAACACTCACCGAGAACAGCACATGGGAAGTTGAAAGCTGTTATGACACCAACTATTCCCAGAGGATTCCAGGTCTGCACACGAAGCAAGCATGGAAAAGTGTATAAAATAGTGAAAAGAACTAATAAAGTGATACCAATGCAGGAGCACAGAAAAGCAGGGTACCTCCAACATCACATGATTTGGACCTGTTAAAAGAACTAACATAGTTATTCTATAAAACTGGAGAAAAAGGGGGAAAAATCCATTATTGAGCATCAAGCTTTAAAACCATAAGGAAATATTTGCTGAGATGATAACCAAATTCCAACATGTACAAAAATTATGCACAAATTTGAAATGCATATTAGGGAGGGAGAGAAAGAAGAATATTTTGACAGGACAAATGAAAAATATGAAAAATGCACAGAAAAAGTAAGACTAATGTTAATCTCACGTTCTGAAGGTATTATTGATCCATTCAGTTGCCGGCTTAATCCAACAGCAAAATCACACATGTCAATGATTTCCTGCAATTGTGCTTGTGGAGTTATATAAGCAGATAGCGAACACATTTCATTATAGTATTCGTATAACAACATATGTAGCAAACATTATAAGGGTGTTCTTCAAAACAATTTCAAAAGCATAAAATTTTGAATTACACTGACATACCTGAACTTCCCCTATGCCTTCAGGAAGTATTTTCCCCATCTCAAGTGAGACAAGACGACCAAGCTGCTGAAGCTTCACTCGCAATGCATCACCAATCTGTCTGACAATCTCACCTCTCTTTGGTGCAGGAACCTACAAAGTTAGATAAGGAAATTGAGAGGCATTAGTAGTTAGTATTAAATCTCAAGCAGAATAGGCATCAAATATATGAAGCATACTCTATCTCACCTGCATCCATATCTTAGCCGCTTCACTACAAGCTTGCATTCCTTCCTCATAATCTTCAATAGAACCCTCCACAACTTCAGCTATTACCTGGTTATTTGCAGGATTCAAAGTGGTGACCACAGGACCATGTGCTTTCCACGTGCCATTCACATAACAACCTAAATTGCGCGAGCTCAACCCGATCTCGTTCAAGAATTCATATTCTTTCCTTGCAAAACCCATTTCTGCAAACAAATGTACAAAAAAAAATTCAAAAATCAGTGTTCTAACAAAAATAAATTCGTTTTCCACTATTTTCTCAGAAATCAAACATCGCATTACCAAAAAAAAAAAAAAAAAGGACAAAAAATATTAATAAATAACAGTATTAAAAAAATTTCTTTCTAATTCTATATTTTCATTTCTCAGTAACTAAAACACGCACAAAACGAGGACTGAAAAATTAGCATAAGAAAAAAAGAAAAAAGAGCAGCAACAAATATTTAATATCCTGTGTTTGGCTATGTTTTCCAACAGATCACTTGTTTGTCTAAGCTGATGAATCAAAATCCAACCTACCTATATAAAATACTAAATTAAAGATAAATAATAAGATAATTTGCTCTGAATTTGTCTCTGAACTGAATTTTGGTGGTTTGATCGGAGAATAGAGAGTTTAAATTAGAAGCGAGTGAGAGCCCGACGAGACAGGGAGACGTGGAGTAATAAGCAAACTGTTTGGATAAGATGCGAACTGATCATTTGTTGCATTATTGTTTTTTGGCCGAATGCAACACGTCCAATTTTATAAAAAAAAGTTTGGTCACGTCTTCAACTTAAACTCGTCTAACTTATATTTGAAAAAATATTTTATAAGGATTTTTTTTTTTTTTTTTTTAAGAACTAATTGACTATTGTTTGGTTATAATATTAAAAATTATTTAAAAAATATTAAAAATTTCAATTTATAAGATTACAAATATATTTAAATTTATGATAATTTCATAATATTAAAATTTTATTGTTGAATATAAAAAAATACATAAAAATAATAAATTTGGTGATTAGCGGCGGCTAGCGGTGATTAGCGGCGGCTGACGTTGGTCATTAATGCTTACCCGTAGTAAATATTGATGATCGGCGAATTAATAAATTTATATTTACATATTTTTCTTTTATTATAATTAATTTATCAAAATTCGGAAAATGACTTCCCGTTTTAAAAAGAGGAAGTCATTTTCCTTAAAAAAAAATTTAGTTTTCCATTGATTAGAAAAATATTTTCCGTTGGCTAATTTTTCAAAACGTTTCAAACGTTAGAAAATATGAAAAATATTTTTCGCGAAAACAAATAGAACCTTATAAAATAATTTATTTAATTCTTTAACTTTTTAAAATAGCATATTTAACTCTTTAATTTTTTAATTTTGTATATATTTAATATACAAAATCTTAATTAGCAGACAGCGTGAGGTAGGGGTGTGCACAGGACGAGAGTATCCCGACCCGACTCGAAATCTCAAACCGAAAAAATCACCATTAATGAAAATCTCCGATCCCCTAAAAAATCTCCGATCCGAATTGAACCGATTATAGTGTTATGATACGATACGAGGGATTGATGTGCACCGTTCTGAAATCCAAACCAAACCAATCCGAAAGAACCGAACTCCAAACCGAATATATTATATTCATTATTAAATGAGAACTCAATTTTATTAATATTAAGTTCAACACCGTAATTACAGTTGAGTTCAACCACCCTTATTAAGGTTGAACTCAAATTTTAGTTCAACCTTAATAATATTAAATAATAATAACATATAATTTAAAAAATAAATTATCAATCTATTTTAGGATGATATAAATTATTACTTTACTATATGATATATAATTTGTTTAAATATATATCATATAGCCTATTATTAAATAAATTATTAATTATTTTACAAATTAAATTAAATTAAATATCGAAATTAATTAATTTATTGAAAAAATAGATATTCGAACTTATAATTATATATCAATATATATCATATATCATAATAATAAAGTAATAATTTATATTACTCCAAAATAAATTGATAATTTAATTTTTAAATTATATGTTTTTATTGTTCACTTTTATTAATGTTGAATTCAACCATAATAAGGTTAAGGAAGGTGCCCCCATTTTGGAATGGTGATAGTGGCCCAATTGTTATGCCTTAGGAGATAGTCAAGGTCAGGTCAAGTTTTGACCTTTGGAGGTTATGCTTGGAAGGCTCGGTCAGGTTTTACCTTAAAGGTGATTATTTTTGAAGGCTCAATCAGATGTGACTTGGAAAGTTATCTTTGAAAGGCTGGGTCAAGTTTTGCCTTGAAGGGCTCAGTCAGGTTTGGCCTATCTTTGAAAAGCTTGGTCAGGTTCGGCCTGAAAGGGTTTAAGATTTGTAGGTTGGTTTTGTGTGACTTATTTGTTAAGAATTTGCTTTTGGACATGACTTTTTGGAGGTGATTTGACCAGTTGACTTGCAAGCTTAATTTTTTTTTATCCAAATGACTTGGATTTTAGAAATATTTTTGCCAAGGAGGCTTAAGCTTGGATGGATGGTATGATTTGCCAAGGTGACTTGGGCTTGTAAAGACTGTCTGATTTGCCAAGGTGGCTTGGGCTTGGAAGGACTGTCTGATTTGCCAAGATGGCTTGGGCTTAAAAGGACTATCTGATTTGCTAAGGTGGCTTGGGCTTGGAAGGACTATCTGATTTGCCACTTGAGTTTGTTTGTCCAAATGACTTGGACTTTCAAGGATGATATGATTTGCTCAGGATGGGCTTTTAACTGGTTCAAGCCCTCTTTAATCAGTTTGAAGATGATAGGCCTTTAGAAGTCATGACTTCACTTTTGATTTTGCCAAAGGGAATGGGCTTTAAGGATCATGAGTCATAAAAGACTTGGGATTTTAGTGGGTTTGGCCCTTGGGATTTTACCAATGAGACTTGGGTTTTTTGTGGGATAATGAGTTTTGCCTTGAGATTTTACCAAGGAAACTTGGGTTTGAAAGGTAGGTTTAAACCTTTTGGAAAGTGCTTGGGAAGTTGTATGATTTTGCTTTTGTAGCATAATTTATAGAGAAAACAAGCACAACTTATCTTATTGTCTAAGATTGAAGACTCTTAGAGTGACAAGACTCTTGAAAAGACACTGGATTGATTTGGACAACGACTCAAAAGACGTGTCCCTTGATGGATGGTAAGAGTTATTTAGCTTTTTGAGCTAAAAGACTTGACAGACATCTTGAAAGGTATACCCTTAATGAATGATAAGGGCTACTTAGCTGTTTAAACTAGAAGACGTGACTGATGTTTTGAATGATATACCCCTATTGATTGATAAGGACAACTTGACAGATGAAGGATATGCCCCTACTGAATGATAAGGGCAGCGTGATGGATTTGACAGAAGATGATTCACTACCAAAAGCACCATTAATCTCAGCACCATTTGTTGGAATATTTACGTTCACAAGCAGGTCGTTAACTTGTTTAATCGCACCTGCACATGTGGTAAATTCCAAGAAGCAAAAATACCTTGATCCCACGCCATCATTGGTTATTGGCCTACATCTTACAAGTTGCCTTTAATTTCAGATGCTACTATGATCTAAAAAAAGGGGCGTCCAAGAACATCAAGAATCAAAAACGAAATGGATTGGAAGGTTACTAATAAGCAAGGTTACAAAAGCAAATTATGCGGTAAACCTGGACATAATATTAAGATTTGTCCGCAAAGTAGGAGTTGTATTACTAATGTACTAAAAAAATTATTATTGTCTGAATGTATGTGTAACTATTGTTGACTTGTTTAGATTATTATATTCAATTAATGTCAAACATATTTTGTTGCATGTGTCTAATTGTTCAAAATTTATTTTCCAAAAATTTTAGGTGCAATCAAACCATAATTATAGAAGAAAAGGGCATCAAATCAATATGTTTGAAATGAATAGTTCAAATAATGTAGAACTAATAGACAAATACACATATCCTAATGGTACTATATGGTTTGGTAAGAAGAGAAAATTCATTAATCGTCAATATTATTCGTGTTTGAATCCTGGACAAGCCAATCACATTTTCATTGGGAAACATATAACTAATTTGAAAGATATGGGAAATATCTTAATTTCAAATGAGCCTGAATGGAACCTGTTAAATCATATAAAATAATTGAAAGAAGAAGAATTAATGAAGAAGAATGAAATGAAGAATTAGATGTGGGGATAGATCCCACATTGATTAAATATAAGATGTTAAATGAGCTTATATATAATTGGGTTCTCCAACCTTAATAGCTAGCTTTTGAGGTTGGCACTCCTATGATTATATAAGCTCCCAACATTTCTTACATGGTATCAGAGCAGGTACCGGAACCCTTGCATGTGGGCTATGTTCCCAAGTGGCCCGGACAATGGCCACTATATGCTTGTCAAGTGTCAACTTAAACTCAGTTGACACTTGAGGAGGGAGTGTTAAATCATATAAAATAATTGAAAGAAGAAGAATTAATGAAGAATAATGAAATGAAGAATTAGATGTGGGGATAGATCCCACATATAAGATGTTGAATGAGCTTATATATAATTGGGTTCTCCAACCTTAATAGCTAACTTTTGAGGTTGGCACTCCTATGATTATATAAGCTCCCAAAATTTCTTACAGAACCGTCTATGGGAAATACGATGCGAAGTTGAAGCATATTGCAAATATCATGATATAGCGGTTCCTAAGGTTCGTTCAGCTAATATGCCCAGGGAAACAAATGATGATGTGGAAAATATTAACAGTTTTGTTTAGAGATTGACATAATGAATGCAAGACTTGAAAATTTTCATAATGCAGGTGATCCACATAGGTTGACAAGGGATAAAAAAATCAACACAGAATGTGGTGCGCCACACGTCGTGAGTTTACAAAGTCCTCCTCTATCAACGAGGCAAATTCTTTAAAACCTCCCTCTAGGCGAGGCACATCAGATCAAGTTCCTTAGGTCTCCTCATCACATGAGCATCTGACTGCCTCAAGCATCTAGCAGCTATAATGACAAGCTCACCGGATGCAATCAAAACGGTAATAACAGAGATGAATCACAAGCAATGAAAAGATGTATCTACTCCCTTCGCTCGCTCTTCAAAAGTCTCGATCAGACTCAGGAGTGGGGGGCTCCTGATATGTCCAAAAAGTGACATGCTTGTAAGCTGCTCAAGCTAGCAGGACAAGTGTCCGTAGAGGGGGTCCCCATTTTTCCCTATATAAAGGTAACTTTCATATCACTTTCATAAGATTCAATACATTCTCTCACTACTCTCTCTCTTACTAGTGCGTCGGAGCCTCCTAGCCAAGACAGCCCCCGAGGAGCTCCTAACTTCTCTCTTTTGCTTGCAGGTCATACTATAAGATCTCGCCTGAACGCCCCTCCCCTCGCTCGGAAAAAATGAATTGCCTGAAGGAAAGGCTAAGCGATTTTTAAGAGAAGTTAAGGAACGGGTTTTGGTGCTCACGATTGGAAGCAGCTATCACTTCGAAAAATTTATTTTTGATTTTTGAAAATGATTCGGGAGTTGCCACCCTAATTTATTTTTAAATGAAAAAATTAAGGAAAAATTCATTTTTGACTCCAATTTATTAATCTTAGATTAATTTACCCAAAGATAAAATCACTAATCTTTGAACCAAGTTTGGGCTCGAGAATGAGGTTTTTAGCTTTTAATAATCTTTCCAATGTAGGATTCCACTTACACTTCGAATTCCAACATCTCTCCCTCAAGTATAAGTTTCTACATTAAGTTTGGACTTCCCCTAAAGCGGCAGCCTACAAGCATAGGGCATCATCTAGAGCGCTTTTACTTCCAGCGGTTTAGGTCAATCCACCAGGAGTCCTTTTAACTTCCACTGGTTTGGACTCACCGAGAGTATACTTGACCACCGTCTCCATGCTTGTTCCAGTCGAACCATTGGTTCTAATACCAATGTAAACATATAGGAAGCCTAACAAAATTAAGAGATATACATATGGGCTTAGTAAGAGACACGCTAATGGGTCTTGACACTACACTTCAACTCAAAACATTAAGGCAATGAGTTTGTGGGTTTTTTTCTATTTATATATCCTTATTAAACTCATTTTTTTCAACATGAGATTTCACTTACACGAATTCCAACACTATTAAAACTTTAAAAAAAAAATAAGGGATTTATAGTTCATATGTATTAATGGAAACAAGGGAGAAATGAAAACAAGGCAGCTCATTCTTTGGCAAGGGTTGTGGTAATTTCCCTAGTCCTATGATTTGGACTGCTCCTCCCTCATTTATTTTTGATGTTATGTCTGCTGATGTAGTTTCATCTTCTTAATAAAGTTTATGATTTCCATTTGAAAAAAGAAAAAAAGGGATTTTACCCTAAGCTAATGGTTAAGAAACACATAATTCATTTTTAAAACTCTAGCCACTTTATCTTTCAACTTTTTTCTTAATTTTTTTTAAAATTTATTGTTTGAAACATCATCGACCTTCATTTGGTCGGCGATGGTTCATTTTTTCTTTATTTTGTTTTCAATAAAAGATATTTGTTAATCTGTGTTTTTTTAAATATGGATCTAATTTTATTTTTCATTTACTTTATGGATTTTGTTATCATTTTTATGTGATTTAATAAGTTCTTTGTTTTGCATTCCTTGATGGGAGTTTGTTTGTCTTCTTTTTATGAGAATTTGTTTGTCTTCCGTCATGAGAGTTAGGAGGAGTTTAAGTAGGATATTTAGATGATCGGAATCGTTTAAAGACTTGTCAAACGACAATGAAGTCAATTTGTGACTCAGTATAGCAATTGAATGAAGTGTGTTTCTTGTCGATGTGTCAAACGCAGTCAATGTGCTGTATATAATTATTTCGTAAACACGATTAATAAAACTCAAAGGACAAGCTCATATTTATAATAAGATTTGTATGTATTTATTAAATACAATCAAATTTACTTTTCTATTTCAAGTTGTAATTATTAATAATTATTAATGATAGATTTCATTTATTTAAAAAGAAACACACAATTCAAACAAAAATTGAAAAATTAATTTAAAAATCAATAAGAATAACACAGGTGAGTTTTTTTTTTTTTTAAATCTTATATGAATCATTTGCTCTTAATAAGTGTCTTAAGAGCACCTGTTATATATATATATATATATTAAATAAAAAAATATATATTTTTTTAAATAAAAAAAAATATTTATGTTGATTTGCAACTCAAGCCCATGATAAGGGTTAAAATATTGAAAATTGAAATGAATGGGATGCATATAGGCTACTTCTATGTAGATTTGCAACTCAAGCCCATATTCAGAGCTATTCAATGGGCCGTTTCAGGTAGGGAATGTCTCTGTGGCCGTAGTAGACGGTGGTAGCCACAGCCCATGTGGCAATCAACGGCGCACATTTGGTTGACTGCGCTAACCGCTGCAAACATGCTCATTGCTCATCTCCCGCGATTGACACGTCATCCAGCTAACTTACAAATACATCCATCGCTCGTATGGTCTTGTCTTTCGTCTTTCGCTATCTTCGAGGAAGAAATCGATAGTTATGCAGTTATGGATATTTTTACCATCTTGTCCCTTTTCCATATATTTATTCACACTCCTACCTTATGTACATTATAATTAGGAACTACCAGTCCGTTTGATACACAATATTACTTAATTAACTCATAGTATTAGGTGGTGTTTGGTAAAACTGAAAATTAAGTGCTGAAAATTTAAGTTCTGAATTTTAAGTGCTGAATAAAATAAGTGATATAATTTTTAAATAGTAAAAATTTTTAAAAATTTAATCACTTATTGCATTCAGTATAAAT